>JAHWFP010242005.1:0-58493 GCA_023313725.1 Lithobius niger
CACTTGCTGACGGACTCGGCCCAGACAAAGTGGAGCCCCCAAGAAATATTTTCGACGTCATATTTGACCTCTGCCCCGATTGGTCCCTCCATACAGGTTACCCAGCTGATAAATAGGGTTTTTTTTGGGGTCTTTGTAATTTACTTTGACTCGAGGTTTCCAAATTGTTCCGCTCTTTCTTATTCTCCCGTGATCGTGCCACCATGCCTCCAAAACGTAATCCCGAGAACCGGTCCACGAACTCCCGCAGAAATGCCACTGACCGTGCTTCTCGTGATTTACAAGCGTTTGATGCCTTTATTAATAGACACTCGGATTTGTACTATTTGATTATGAATCACTACCAAATGTGCCTGCAAAATGTCACCGGCTACCTCTGTGTGCACCACGAACCTGGGTATCCAGCTTTGAGCGGAACTTTCCCTGAGGAAAGTATGATGGAGTATGTACATCGAAATTTATTTCAATATGTAATCCTTCGAGGCAATCCCCATCTATGTACCGCTGGTAACGTACTACCTCTTGAATCTTTAGCAGCCCGTACCATTCGGTACCGAGGACACTGAGCCAACTGTGGATTACATAATGGGGTCCACTGTCGGCATCTTGGGTATCCATGTTACCTCCCTTTTCCTCGACTAGGTGAGAGCTTCAAGTTGTTCCAATTCCGGGCCTTTGAAGTAGAGTGTTTATTCAAGCGGCCCGAAACAACCCTGGATCTTTCCCTCCTAGATACCGAAATCTCGCCAGGTCTATTCGAGACATCAATTTCTGCCCTTGGGACGCAAGAATATCCCCGAGCCCAGCCCACCACAAGTGTCCATGCTTCTAATAATGGATCCAGAGCCTGGACCCGGGCCCAGTTTGTGCCCGACGCTGGGGCGTCCACTAGTGGAGCCGCTCCTCCAGCTGCACCACCACGGGACCCGTCTCCCCTTCATTGTCTCCCTGGATGCCACTGCTACCACCAGGCTTATGATGGTAAGAATTTTCCTTAATTCATTATTACCTAATTATTAGTTGATAGCCCATTCGTCAATTCTCAGTACCCGTGTTTTCTTTAAAAAAAATTCTTAGCAGGCTGATTATGCCCAATTAATTTATATTATTTCCCGATTTGGCATAAAGGGGAAAAAAAATACAACCAAATAATTATAAATTGAGAAAATACAACTCGTCGAACTAGATTGGGTCTACGTAGAGAATTGACTGAAAGACATCCTGAGAACTTATACATTATTATGCTTTTTTGGGGAAAAAAATGTTATGATTGTATAGCCCATGCACAATTCTATATTACGTAATACAAAATTTGGCACAATTTTAACCTGGTTGCAGTCTTTCATACGTTAATATTTATTTGCTTATTCCTAACTGCAGTTAGTGCGAATGCGTTATGTACTGGAAATAGTGTTTCTAATACTAGAACTTCCATCCACAACATTCCTAACTTGATTTGAACTTTTCAAAGTCTAGCTTGACTACTGGGGGAAAATGCGTTTCAATTAATGGCAAAATACTAATGATAAACTAGTACGTATGTAAGCCCTCAACCATACTAAAATGTGCCCGGCCTGCAATGTATATGACCTTTGTGCAATTGCAATATTTTCAGTGTTGTCGATATCATCATAATGCTATTTAAGTTCGCAAATACGACAACAATTTCCCTTTTTGCAATACTCTTTTAACAATCAGGTTTCTGTTTATAATATTGTTACAGTTGGACAGGTTTACACGAATGTTTTCCGCTGTTAGGCAGTGCAAGTGAGGATTTATGCCCTGGAAAATTTCGTTAGTCCACTCGCAACTTATTATGCGAGTTGTAAGCCATAATATTTGGGAAAAAAATTTTGTGTATACTTCGTCCTTTACGCTGTGCATGAATACTTGTTTTAATTTTGTATTACCCTGATGTCAAGGTAACTGTGTTTGACAACCTATGTCCTTAAAGTAATCCAGGATATCAGAACTTCTGAATGGGGGTTTTATTCTTATCAGTTTTCCAATTGATAGGCTATAGATTCATGTATCACGAGATACTTTCTCCGAAACGAACTGTCATAGCCTAATATGGGAAAATTTATAAGATATGTGGCAAACGTTAATACCTATATTGTTCATGATTTCATACACAAAATTGACGTTCCTTGCCCCTTTCTTTGTATATGATATCAATCAGGAGAGCGGGGGATGGGGGGGGGGGGGTGTCTGTTATCAAAACTTACTTTATAGGCTATGCTGTTATGTTCCGCATGATACTCTCTCCGGAACCAACTGCTATAGCCCAAACAACAACTTTTAATAAAAGTAAATCCTAAACTTTATTTTCATGTATCATCTGTTTGTAATCCAATTTAATAACAAATTCCATATGCTCAAAATGGTAATTTGAATTAAAATTACACAGCCGTAGAAATCAACAAATTCCTATTTCCAAAGAAATTTTGTCTGGTGAGGGGGGAGGGGAATTTTAATTTTATAAGTACTTTCACAGTAACTATTTCTGTACTAAATCTGGCCTTGTAGCTTCGTTTTAGTTGATAGTTTATCAGAACGACCTGCTCTGGCCCAAAAAAAAAAATCCATCCTAAAACGAATTTTAATCTCTGCGTATTATTTTGTTTATTTCTCTCTAAGGATCCGATTATGACAATGCGGAAGAAGATTGCCACTCGTGAATGCTGCCAAAACCACGAGTAATGTAACAATGCCTTCTTGTAACAATGCCTCTCTTACGGGGGGGGGTATTGTGTTGTCAATATTCGTATGCTGCATGTAAAAGAATGTAATTTATATGAATATAGCTGATTAATTTAAAATGTACGTATCCCGAGTGAGTCCATTACATTTAAACATACAACTATTTTCTTCATAAATAGTGTAATTTTCAGAAAACATCGCAAGATGCAAAACTGTGAATGCTACTCTGAGCCTTCCGTACAGGACACGAGCGCGTGGTAATCTCTGTGCTATGGGGTTTACGGAGCTATAATGCAAGGACGGCCGCCATGTTTCCCTCCTCCTTACAAGGATAAACACGCTAATCTTCATCCATATTCGCCTTGTCAATTTGCCTACGAAGTCTAATTTCTGGTGTAATCTTATTACTACGAGTGTTATAGCCGTGAGTAGCGCCTCGAAATCTTTGCACGTATAATTCTTCATTTAGTTTTCTATGTTTATTCTGTAATTTTGCATCCGAATGTGGCTCGACGCGTTTGCGTTTATTTGATAGGCTAACATTTGGATTACCAGTTGCTTCGTCTGCTATTGACGGTGCGAAAACGGGTGGACTCATTTCTGAAAGATGGTCTGACAGATCCTCCAACTGATGTTGTATGAATTCTTGTAATTTTATTGCATATTCTAATAATTCTCCATTAACCTGCATCGACATTTCAAGGTCTGTCATGCCGTTGAAAGGTATAGGTTGGTTACTGCTCCTTAGTAACCATGGTCTGCAATGGTTCAAATGTACTCTTAAGTATTTTATTAGGATCTAAAAAATGTACTACGCGTACAATTACATTGTTTATGAACTCCATAATCCTGAACAGACCTGTCCATGCTTTAATTAATTTCTGAGACACCTGTTTAATTCCAATCCATTGTTTCAAAAGTATGTAATCGTCCACAAGGTACCGATAAGGTCAGGCCATTCTATCATAGAAATTCTGTTGCCTCACCACCGCTTTCCAGTTGTGCACCCTTGCGACTAATCGTCATTATTGTAGCAGATTCTGGGTGGTTCGAAAGCCAACAAGGTAGATAATTAAATTCTGTCCCAAAGTGCATATAATGTGCTGACAACAATGTAGAAGAGTTAGGACTACAGTTTAGTGCTATTGTAACCATTTGTAAATATCTACACCAGTCGTTTGGACAGAGTGAAACAATTTTACGCAAAATTGTCTCAACTTGCTTGTTCGTATTTTCAATGAGCCCGTCCACCCAAGACACGTTGGGGGTGAAATTTATCTGTTTAATATTAAACAAATTTGTTAAACAAGCCATAACGTTATTGACAAATTCAGAACCTCGGTCGCTGCGGATTACATTGGGGCAGCTAAATACTGCAATAAGTCTTGTAAATACTTTATGTGCAACCGTTTCCGCCTTTTTATTTGGAATTCCGACTGCAATACGTATCTACTGAAGTCATCTATCATTACGAGTATGTAGGAATTTCCTGCGTCGCTAGTGTTGAGTGGACCCACCAAGTCCAGGCTCCATGAATAACCTGGCCTCTGTATCTGCGTGTACGCCCTAAGCTTAGCTTTGTAAGGCTTATTGGGTCTCATATAGGCTTGGCAAACCTGGCATGTCTTCACGTAGTCAGCGATGTCATCCATCATGTTAGGCCAATAACAATGAAGACTAATTAGTTCACAAGTTCGCTTTCTGCCAAAATGGGCAGCCGCAGGGGCTGAATGGTAGTCCCGAATACAAAAATTCACTAATGAGCGGGAATGCACATTTGACTCAAGATTCTCCATTCGGCCCTGCTTTGGATCGGCTAATTTAATCCTATACAAGATTCCATCATAATCCTTAAAGAAATTACTTCGTTTATTAAATGCATCGATCAAATCGTCTGCTGATCTATCTGCCAAACGATGTAAAATCTCCCTAAGGTAAGGATCGTTTCTATGTTCTGCCGCTAGGTGCTGTCTTGTCCAGTCTGGAAACTGGCTGCCCAACACAGCGATAGGAATCTCGATTCTGGATAGCGCGTCTGAGACAACAAGTAGCCTACCTGGTTTATGACGTAATACAAAGTCATATTCACATAAATTAAGTAAAATTCTCTCTAATTTAGGAGGTAAAGAGGAACCCCAGTAAAGGTAGCACACTGCGACATGGTCCGTAGCTTAAAAAAAAAACGTTTTACCTAGAAGGTAAACGCGGAATGCGTCAATAGAATGAATAGTCGCTAGAATTTCCCTAGTAGTTGTAGATTCTTTACGTTCAGCAGGTGAGAGCGTTTGGGAAGTGTAGGCTAATGGATATTCTACGCCGCCGTGTATCTGGGACAGCACACCTCCCGTTGAAATCAAACTTGCGTCTGTTTCAAGAAAAACTGGCTTAGTAAAGTCAGGGTGTTTAAGTGTTGCAGCATCTACCATAGCCTGCTTTAAGTCCTTAAAAGCTTGGTCTTCTTCTTCTACCCATATAAACTTGCAGTTTTTTCTAGTGAGCTTCGTCAAAACAGACGAATGCTTAGCGAATGATTTTACGTGCCTTCTGTAGAAATTTACATGCCCCAAGAACTGGCGAACTTGTTTAGGGTTCTTAGGCACAGGGTAAAGCTCCATAGCCCTAGTTTTTTCCCTGTCCGGCTTGATGCCTTCTTCATCTATGACTAAACCTAGAAATTTGACCGATTTTCGACCAAAATCACATTTTTCAGCGCTAAGTTTCATTCCTTAACGTGCAACGAGCTCAAGCGCTCGATCCACATGACTGATGTGAGTCCTAAAATCTGGAGAAGACAGTAGGCAATCGTCCAAATAAATTGCACAGTAGGCCCCTAGAATCTCTGCGAAAATCTGTTGCGCGCAGAACTTAAAATGCGTAGGCGCAGTCTTGAGTCCCATTGGAAGACGCCTAAAATAATAGCTAGATTTATGGCTAGCGAATCCTACCTTATGCATAGAAGATTCAGCTAGTTTCAACTAGTAAAATCCAAACTTAAAATCTAAGCGACTAAAATATTTGGCGCCGCTTAGATGCACCATACTTTCTGTCACAGTGGGTATTGGTACTGACACTCTCAACGACCGAGTTCAAGCCTCTCAAATCCACGACGACCCTATACCCAGTAGGCTTCCTTTTCACTAGTAGGCATGGTGATCCCAGTTTTTATCATTTTATTTAGATATTCATTAAGCAATTCGCGTTAATGAAAAGGAACTCGATACAACTTGGAACTCACTGGAGGTGAATTCTCTGTTTCAATCGAAATTTCGTATCCCTGGTAACAACCTAGGTCAAAATCACTTTTAGAAAAGGAATTTTGATGTGTTCTAAGCATTTCTAGAAATTCTTCCCTTTGTTTATCGTCTAATGATGAACTCTTGTTGTTTTGAAAAATTACATTTAAAAATAGATGTAATTATTTTTCGAACTGCTTTTATTTGGCGATTTCCCAAGCCTACGAGACTTACTGGCGTTCCCAAATCAACTAAACATGAGCCACTTCTCATATCCTTCAGCATTCTGTGAGCTGTAGTATTATCCAAAAGTGAAAGTGAACTTCCTGTGTCAATTAAACATACCTTAGGCGTACCACCAATATTACATACTAAATGTGGACGAGAGAATTTAGTTTTTACAGTGTTGCGAACACTGCAAGTAGGAACGCTTTCCTCATTAAGCGATGACTGCTCCTCGCTAAACTCCAAGTCAGGTAGGTCTTCGTTTTCACTTCTAGTTAGTAACGCCGCGTCTAGATGGCGTTGGTTGTACCATTTCCCACTCACTGAAGACGAGACGCTCGTAAGCAGATCGCCGTTCTCACTGAGAGATTGAAAAATAGCAGGCGAGCAATCTGATTTACTTGCGCCCTTGCTATCCCAGCAAGTCAAGCAAATAGTTGGTTCCATAATCCCCGAAACAATAGGAACCCTAATTTTCCAGCTGTTTTGAGTTTCACTAGAAATTCCTATAGAAGTCCCTGAAGGCATGTTGACCTCATCTTTAAAATATGTTTCGTCAACATGACGGAACTGCAACGTGCGTTTTTGACCTAGTAAAGTTAATACAATAGGCTTATTCGATTCTACCTGATTTAATTCTGAATGAAAACTAGTGGAATCAATTCCATCTTCGAACAAAGTAATTATTACTGAATCACACTCCAAACCATATTTACTGTTTACTGTTTTCAAAATTGTATCAAAATCAGCAAATAAAGTTTGATTATTTTCGACAGCAGGTGCGACATACTTTGATGGAATTTTACCGCAGTAAGAAGCTAGACGAGGCAGCGTCTAGACGATGATGCCATTCGACATCTGTATATAACTTAAGTAATAATTTATCGGCCTGATCACTGGAAAATAAATTTACTGGTTTTACTTCCAGTTTATGATGTCTATCTCCACTTATTTCTAGAACAACAGGAGTGTGAGCATGAACAGAGCTAACGAACTACTTGTTGTCGTTATTACCCTGTCCTTGCTGTGGGGAATGTAGCCTAGAATCCCTGTTTTCATTCAGGCTATCAACCCGTTTTTTGACTAATTGTTGACCTGATCAGAATCGTTTACTTGTTCGCACTGAGTAGCATGCTGTGGAACCTAGTTCTGGTTATAATTTTGACCCTGTGGAACACGAGTTTGTTGGCTATTTTGCTGTTGTTGCTGGCAATTGTTATTGTAATTATTTTGCTGTTGCTTTTGGCCTCTGTTACCATAACTACCAGACTGTTTTCTCCAACTTTGCTTAAAACCTGAGTTAAACTGAGCTGCATCTCTAGTTTCAAATCCAGAAAAATAATTTCCCCGTTTACCACGATTGTTTCGCCGAAACTGATTACTATCGCGATGTCCCCTGTTATCAGTAAATCTATCATTTCGCCCAACACTGTTGCCTCTTGCTTCATGACGTTGTCTTACCCTCTGTAGATTTTCGTCCTTAGTCTTACATTCTCTTTTCAAATGGCCACGCCCTAAACAACGGTAACAATTTTTATCCGTCGGAGGGTTTGTGCTTATGGCCCTTACTCTAGCCTTATTTAAATCTAAAGTAGTATTTCTAATTTTATTCACACTCCTTTCTAACTTTTCGATTTTCTCTACAACTGACCCTAAAGTAAGATTATTTATACCGATGTCCAAAGTTTGTTTACTACGTGCCGCTTCAGCTGGTTTTGTTACAACTGACCCATGACGTTTCCAAATGTAACCTTCAAAAATTGCCGTTTTCCTAATAGCTTCATTATACATAGCCCTAAATGAGGACGGATTGACTGCAGAAAGATGACCTTCAATTTCAGGAGGCATAGCATGAAGGAAAGCCGAACGCAAACTTTCGTCTTTAGAATTGAGCTTACGCAACTTTTCCTGCGCGCTATCTTCGGGTTTAACACGCCAAAGTGCAGAAGCCATTCCCTCTAATCTGTCGGAAAACACGTCATTAATTTCGCCCTCCTTTTAATTCTGAAGCGTACAATTTATTCATGGTTATGCTTTTACCTGCACAACCGAAACGGTCAACTAACATTTCCTTAAATTTAGCCCAATCGGTTAGACCTGCAATCTGAGGGTTCATAGCCAAGTACTTTGCTACGTTCCCTGCACACTTGCTACATGCAACTGAAATTAATTCTGTGTCCTTTAGAGAAGGATCTAAAGTACGCAAGTTTTCTACCATTAGAGAAAATGTAAACACATCAATAGTTTCGTGACCCTGAAAAAAAGTGATTGCCTTCTTTGAGCTTCTGATCTCCTCCCAAAGCCTCTTATTCTCCTCTCTCCCGGATGGTTGACGGGAGTGAAAAGAGTCACTAAGATCCTTAAACATGTCAAATTGATTTTTGGTAATTTGCTGTAGGGAACGATTACTAGTCTGTAAGCATGTTGACAAAATGTCCTGCAATTGGTCACCATTAATTTCTAATTTCTGCGTATTACCGGTTGGGGGAGTAGGTAATGTCAAGTGACTCGGAGGTAAAACATCGGGTGAAATAGGTAAGCGTACCCTTTGTCTACCCCTAGACTGGTCCCTAATTAATCCATGACGAACTGGTGAACGAGAACGTTCCCAATGTAATAATAATAATAGTAATATAATAATATATAGAGACGATGCTCGAGGCATCCACCCACCCAAATTCCCCGGCGGCAGATGTTAAGTGGAAGAAGTACCACCATTATTACAGTTGTTTTTTGCCGCATGAGGGAGGAAACCGGAGTACCCGGACGAAACCCTTGTGCAACGGGCGGGAAACAACCAGAGAAAAACCCGTACATATACACTTCCCATCGCCAGGATCGAACCCGGGTCTGTACGAAGCCAGAGATGTATACTGGGACCAGGACGCCTATCGAATCTGAAGCCCCAGTGCTCGCAGCTACCCATGCACCATAGGGAGAGGGGGTCGCAGCTACCCATGTAGTATAGGGGGAGGGGGGAAGTAAGCCCTCAATCTTTGAGCACGATCAACATCATCATCCGAGTCTGAATCAAAAATACTCCGTGTTATGCGTCTATGTTGCTTCGTCGTACTAGTGGAAACCTGACTAGTATTGACGAAGTCATCTCTATTCAAAGGTTTGCGCGAATAGGCCTACCCCTTGAAAAACAAGTAACCACTCCGCGACCAGTATTACCCCTAGCTCTAGGCATAATTATGATTTCCAAGTATAACCAATGCTAAAAAAAAAACTGCTAAATGAATTTAAATCCACACTTGTGTTAACTTTTGAACTAAAACCACGACAGTCTACCTTTAAGCAGTACTAATACACAATATCTATAAATATGCACACTCAATAAGCTTAATACCAACCTATAAACACTTAAAAAAATGCACGAAGTAAGCGGTCGCTTCTAGGAACGAGTACGCAACACACCAAAACGAATTTAACCAATTCCCAATGATACACTACCACACTGCAAAACCCGATTCGCAGTGAACACACACCAAAAAAAAAAATCAAAGTCCAACTGGATTACCACGTCACCACAAAATTCGCAAAATAACTCAGCTAAATGTTCGCTAAATAAATGCCATATAACGAAACAAAGCAATTGCAATAATCCAGATATGAGCGCACTAAACAATAAACACACATGCAACTATGCCTTTGCAATGCAAAAAAAAAATCAATCCTGATTGGCGATCGTTAAGCTATTATTGCGCTAGGATTTACGGTAATTTACCTGATTATCATAAATAATCAAAATAACTCTTTACACACCACACAAAAAAAATCTTATTATTTAGCCTCCGGGGATTTAAGAGTATTTGAATCCACTTCTAGACACCATTGTCATGCTATTTACTTGGGTTCATAACAAGAAAGAACGTGATATCAGGATAGCTAGGTGTGGTGTATATATTCAAATGACACTTCAATATGGAGACACAATAATAAAACAACAATTGATTATCCCAAATATTTTAATAACTGCGTAAGCTACTATACAGCAATCTGCACCAGAACTGGTCAGAACATTAAATTTAGGTTACTACGACCAAAATAACGAGAATGCTGTACTACCGATTGATTCCAATAATAACTAAGCAAGTGATTGGCATCCCAGTGGAATATTAATAAATAAATGATTAGCAATAACTATTCAGATCGTTACCCAAATAAGTGATATATTTATAGTAACAGTTAAGCTGTTCTATAAATTAAGGCCAGCGTACTTAGCTGCGGATTAGGGGAAGTGTCCCCGGTAACCTGGCTTCCTGCCGTAACCTCGGTCCCTCCTCCGGCCTGGATTATCGGATGGCGTACTGGCGTGAGCTTTGAAGCGCACAAGGGAGCAGTTAGAACGTAACTGTCCCGCCTCTCTTAACGGGATTCTTTATATACTAAATCCTTATCTATCCAATTATCTAGCTTGTCAATCAAGCCCCTATTGTTTGTCAAAGGAATTCCTTTGTTGTTGCGTGCCGCCAAATCTATTTGGGACATCTAAATTCCACGTTACTCAGCAGCTGCTACGACTGGAAGTTTCTTCTTGCATGAGCGATCTTTCTGTAAGGCTGCTGCCAATCAAATAAACAGGTGTTAGGGCTTCTTGGAATATGAAGCCATTGGTATTTAGGTTACCTGTTCCCTAATTTAAGTAACAGGGTTTGTAATTGGTTTTCGGTGTTCTGTCCGATAAATATGCCAATCATCTTGCCCTTACAATTTGTGGAATCCTTCCGGGTTATCTTACAAAGAAGACCGACAACACCTGGGCTTAGGCTTTAATTATATTTCGGCTCTCTTGAGCTAGCACCTGTCTGAACACGCGCTATTTTGATTAGTTGTGAATATAAGACTGAATGTATTAATATTCATATATGTATTAATTGTGCATTATTAATCTTATTATTATTAACATAATATGCAAATAAAAACCATGACAACGGTCTGGAGTGGAGGATCGGCGCATGGATTGTCCGCGGGACTGGGCACAGTTTGGAAAAGGCGAAGTTGATTGAGGAAGTGATGGTGGAGCACTGTCCTTAGCTGCCTTTGATGTACCTTAATCCCCTTTAGATGTTTTGGTACGAGAGGGAGGAGTGGGGTAGTGGCATTTGGACTGAAGTTTTTGCGCCGAGGCTTGCGAGAGATGTCCAAATGGAGAGCGACTTTTGGGATAAGACCGCAGAATAAGGTATCGGATTCGTGGATTGGCTGATTCCGCAAAATGTGGCGTGTGGAGTCATGCAGATTTGTTGCGGTGTTGAGAGTAATCTCTCGGAGTAGGAGTGTTGAATTGAGCAATGCTCTAGTAAACCAATTCATGGCGTGGTATGTGGCGAAACAGCTTTTGCGAAACACTTGGTTGATTAGAAAGGCTAGCTGGTGGGCGTCGTCAGGGGGCGGATCGGAGTAGAGACGTTCACACAGCGCGTTGGCAGCCATGCTAAAGACGTCCGCCTGGGAAGCGGCTTGCAGGCCTAGGCGGAGTAGGCAGTCGTTGTCATAGAGTACATAGACGGAGACAGAGGCTCAGCGGGGAAGAAACAAAGCAGATCTAAAGTCTATCTTGGCATCCGCTGTGAAGAATTCGGACTGGGGGTAGGTATCGAATTTGCGAGGATTCGCTGTGCCATCTCCAATCGAATGAAAGCAAACATTCTCCCAACCTGGGTGTGGAGGAGGTGGTTCCTTATCCAATCCCAGTGGCATACCGTTGGCCAGACTAATCCCCCCAGTCCGCAGGAGTGTGGTGAGGAGTGTAGTTGATTGTCCGAGTAGAGGCGGCTGATGATGTAATTGGTCACGAAGACCCAAACCATAGCCTGTGACCAATCCGCGATTTTTGCAAGAGGAGTCTTGGTCTGGTGTAGGTTTATATAGAAAACAATCCGGGATGATCCCTTCAAAGGTCTTTAATAAATCCAATAGGGGAATCTCCGATGGGTCTGGGTCGCCGTAAAACTGTGGATCAGGTCTGCAATAACAAAGCAGACGACGTACTTTCCACACGGAATAACGTTTATCGAATCTCCTGCACGGAACCAACCTGTAATGTAGACAATCCCTTCAAAAACTTAAAGAACGCATGGCATCCCACAAATCAAACTTCAAATTAAAAGTCAAATCCAATTCATCAGTGCAGTGGTTCCCAATCTTTTCTACAGTATTCCTCCCCATTGGTACTAGCAGGCAATGGTGTCCCCCCCACATCCCCCAAAAAAATAGCCGTGCAATTTTTTTTTCACTACGATGAGGCACTGTTGCCACATAAGAACAAATATGTCTAGAATTTTGGCTAAAATGGCTGTAGATTACACAAAAAAATCGACAGATATTTCAAAATGAAAATTTCGTCTTCTTCATACAATTTAACTTCTTTTGTGATGCATAGTTAAAGATACAAAAATCTTCACTGATCTTTAGGGCACGTTTAAGTAACAACTCGCATACTAGCAGCTTGAAGCTAGAAATAATCTAAAATTCCAACCTGATGGCGATTTTGGCTCCATCGTTTCGCCACAAAATAATCAATACAATCAATGTGAGTTCAGAAGAGACTGGGTGATTGTTTCATCAGGAAGAATTCTTTGTCTTATTGCCACTAATTACAAGATTGTAAGCATTTCCTCAAACAATGTCGGATTTAGCCAATCCAAATAGCGTTGTTACCATGGCAACGGCACCTTTCATCGCGATTACATTCTTGCTACGAGAATGCAAAAGCGATTTCTTGCGTTATAGTATGGCGCCGGCAACGGCTCGCGCCTACCCTGCAGTTGCTCCGCGCCTCCCAAGGAACAGTGGTGGAAGCCTTGCCCCCCTGTCGGGGAGTAACCGAGATTGTCGTTGGGAAACGGCCAGAAGGCTGAGTCCACGTGACGACATAAAATTCGTAAAAATTTGGGGAGGAAATGCTCAAAAGAGAGTTTGCCGTTTTGCTTCAGTAGTCCTCATCACCTCCATATTTAAGAGCTGCCGTAGTTAATGCAGAAACGTTAACTAAATATGTACAAACAAAAGTTGTTAAGGATTCTAATTAAGTTTTCGTCATTTGAATTTGTGATACCAATGAACTGAGCGAAAATCGTGTACAGCAAGTGGCTAAACTGAAAATAGATTTGCTGCGTTAGACCGTTAACTCCATGATTTTAAAAGCCCAACGCACAACACGAATGACGGCCAACTGTGTGTTCTTGCTATGGTTAAATATTTGTCAAACCTAAATTATTCAGTGTTAGTTAACGTTAATTTAATAATATAAAAAAAAAATTAATTCATCAGTTAATTTAATTTGTAAATAAAATGTGTAAAAAAAACCAGAATTTTGGTCACAATTAGGTTTTTACGACCTCTCATGCTAAAGAATGTTAACGAAAAACATCCGACATTTGCTTAACAATGTGTTGCAAACGTGTCTCTGAAAGCCCAAAATAGGTCCTCAAAAGCATAAAATGCTTCAACTTCCGGGGCTCCGGACCCCGCTGAGGGAGCTTACAGCACTCCCCCCACACCCCCTAGCTGGTTTCGGTGGGCCCATGCTAAAGTAGTACAAATGTTAAAAAAAAGTTCGTTTTCTTTGCCCCCTTGTCGGGGAATCATTGCCCCCTATCTGGAATTGGCTGGCGCCACTACTGCCAAGGGAGGCCTGCCTCACCGGTTGGGAAACGTGGCGTTAGTGCAGTACTGCCTTTCAACAGGCAAGTCACCTGACAAACACGCAACTGGCCACACCCCCGCGTGGACAAGGTTGTTTCAAGAAAAATAAACTAGAGCACGTATTAATCTTGAAACGCTTGTCACCCACACGCATAAACCACCTGTACATAACCACTTAGTACCAGATAATATCTCAAAGAATATTTTCCTGTAATTGAAAACTTAAGCTCGACACTTTTTCCAGGCACACTGTGCATCCCCCATAGTGCCAACGAATGGATCAAACCTGAAACACGTGACCCGATTTGCATACACCTTACCTTTCGACTTGATTTCCCCAAGACGAAGGTTGTGTCGTGCATTTCGGCTGCCATTTCTGCCTCTTCTGAGAGAGGAAATTGGTGGTTTTATACTTTTAAATTGATGGTAATGTATCCTTTTTATTACATTTTATTTTATTGTGATTATGCTTTTACACAGGATATTATGCAAACCTGATAACGAAAATTATACATTTTCGAAACGTTGTTCGTCTTTTTATTTTGTAGCACTGCTTGGTTTTTCTTTAATAATCAGGTTGGTCAGCAGGAGGTGGATCACGTGAAAAGTAGGAGTCATCGTCATTGTCCTCGGAAAAAGGTTGATCGATAAAACGGGCCGGAGTAGGAGGCTGAGGTGCCGGCAGGACAGCATCTGGATGGCAGGACGGACCAGGTACAGGTCCGCCAGTCCGTTGCTTCTTAGGCAGGGAGGCTAGCCAAGATGAAGTATAGTCACCAACAGGAGGGACTGGTAATTTTCTCTTGAAATTGATGAGAGAAGAATCCATAAGCGTATGTACTTGGGAGTTGGAAAGAGGACCGCTGGCTTGTGCAGCGGCGGACCGGACGCTGACAGGGGATTGTGGAGCGCTGGAAGATAAAACCAGAGGTGAGAGTCTGAGTGCGGAAGTGGACACTGCTTTGGCAGCTGCCTTCTTTGCCTTGACTTGCAATTTTAAACGGGCATAACGCTCCTTAGTTCGAGTGAGTTCCTCACCAAGGGCACGAAGATCTCGAGATGGAGTAGGCTGGCTACAGGAGATTGCAGACGTGGCCGTCGTGCCAGAGGTCGGAGGTGGTAAAGACTGTTCAGTTAGGATGGGATTCAACTGGGAGAGCGGAGGCTACAAAGAATCCTGTTCAGCAGTAAGTTCCAAAATTTTCTTGGCCCCTACGCTAGGGGTATCTGGTGGGAGTGGTGAGGCGGATCGAGTCGAGCGGACTGAAGGTTCCCTCGGAGTGCCTTTAGTCCACGGCATCGCAAGCGGATTACGGAGTGAGGAGTAGAAAGCGGAGTGGTTCCGAGCGGAGTGAACAAACAGCGACCGACGAGGCGTAGAGAAGAAAAGATGAGCCACAAGCTTCGTTCGAGTTTATATATGATGGAGGCTGCGCGGTAGGATGCGCAGTGGGTAGCGACGTGGAAGGATATCTTCGAATTAAAATCTCTAAATTAAACAGTATTAGGAGAAGGAGACTGCTTAAAATAGGTAATGTATATTTTCAACTGGCAACTAGAAATCAAAGCGCTACAACGTAGATAAACTGCATACCGTGCCCCTAACTAAAATAAATAGTTTTAATTACCCTTGTTGAAAAACATACATCTTCACCTTTCATTTAAGCCCAATTATGCTAGTGGACCTTAATTAGAACTAACATTGCAGCTGTTTAAAGTCAGGAATTATAATGGACGTATGTGCTGTTGTATCGATAGCCTACATAAAATGACCTAATAGAACTTAATGCACGGTGGTGACATCACGCCAACACATCCCAATGCTAAAAGTGTAGCCGTTACATACGGTTAATCTGAAAACCCACACACATGACCGTGGGTTAATTTTGATAACCCACACTTTTTCCGCGCTCTACACAACCCCCGCTCTTGGGGGTGGAGGGAAATCAAGCACTCGCGCTTTCAGCACTCGTGCGATTTCCCTCCACCCCCTCGAGTATTGGACTAGCCGTTTCTCGCAGATGAGCGAATATCCAAGGTAAAACGGCCAGACCTCACGGATATCTCTTCTTACTTATACCACGGCTGTGACGTCACGCCAACTCCATGCTATGCTACATTTCCGTTGGTTAAATCCTGTTAACTAACACCGGAAGTGTGTGTCATTGCAAAAAGTGTGGGTTATCAAGTTACCCCACACTTTTGACGATAACCCACACTTTTGCCAATAACCCACACTTTTGACACTTCTGGATCACGCTACCGGGAATGCACACACCAACAACCAAATACAGCTTGCAAAAAAAAAATACGTAACGCAACAAAAACGTACAAAGCGAATTACTTAAAAGGAGTGAAATCCCATCCCTGCAAACTCTTATATGTCTGACCTATAAGCTATTCACTTTGCGTTAACTCCCCCACCCTCCCTCCCTCCACAAACTAAAATGCATTCATACCGATACCCTATTATCGTATTTTTTAAACAATTCTCAAACTACAAACACTCAAAATGAATTACATACCTTCCCAGAATGTCGTTCTATCCTTGGAGCCTCTTATCGAAGTTCTATCACTCCGAAAAGCTTTGAAAACACAAGCGAGCTGGCTAGCGTGAAATGTGGCGAAACGATGCTTCGTCTCCCTCCCACCCATTCCCCCCACAAACGGACGCAAAGGACTCGTCGGTCTACCATCCACTCCACCCTCCCCATAAACTAAAATGGAAAGACCTTCATTCATATCATTCATATTTTCACACAACACAAACACGTTTTAATAAAATAAGAGTTAGCTAGACGTCCCAACCGTGGCATAAAACAGTTATTGGCTAGAATCTCACGGTTATCGGTTTTTAACGAACGGCTGCGATCATTGTCCCGGCTCTCTTATGCAAAAGTCTCGGGCTGACGCCCTCGACCTTTGCATACCCGAGCCAGGCCAATAATCGCAGCCGTTCGTTAAAAACCGATAACCGCTCGCTTCTAACCAATAACTACTACTTAAATGACTAATTTCGTCCAGAAGGGTTAATTTTACGAAAATTTGAATAGAGCCTTTTTAAGAAATTTTATTATTCAAGATAATTGGTTACCAGTTTATTTTCGACCGTTACGGTTTAGAAGCTAGAATCAAAAAAATGTTTTTTGGTCGCCATTTCTGGACGCCATCTTGAATTCCGGGCTTAGTGTAAGGAAATTAATAATGGCTTAATTAATATTTATAACAGAAACAATACAATTAATTAATTGGATGCATATTGCATAATATCATACATTTATTAAAATGCATGAGCCAAGTATTTATTCGGATAGATCAAAACGACTCCAGATAGCAATTATAATTGGGAGTCCCTCTTCAAAGGTGACCGAGGGCGGCAAGATCATTTGAGACTGAACAAGTGTAATTACACCTATTGTTAGAGTTTAAAGGATGGCATTACCAGCTGACATTATTTACAACAGTTTCGTAGAACCCAAATGACTTTCTAGAAGTAGATTTGATAAGATCGTTGCTCGTGATCGATCACTTCGTGGAATAACAATAAATCCCTCCCACACGGGGGATGGCGGCATATACCTTCAAAGCGCCACATACGGGGAACAATTAATGAACCCGAAAGCAACAATAGAATGATTACCATGCGTAGAGGTCCCATTTGGCGATAAGGGCCCAAGCTGTCCAAATGTTACTATACTTAGCATTTCAATAATAAATCTATACTACAATGGATCGATCATGGCCGATTAATTAATATAGAGAATATCATGATGATTCGGTTTACCGCTCGACTTAATCCGTAATGCCATTCGTTCGACTCATTGCCGATAATTGTAATCGATACAATCAAATCATAGCAATCTGCCACTGATTTAATTGGCCATATTGTGGGGTCAATATTGTGTACACCGGAGTGTCGATTAAAGGCCTAGTATAATTGGATGCTTGCTTATTATTTAGCCTACCTATTTTATACATAATTAGTGTTTTATACAATTGATTGCCCTTAAGTGTGATGCTATTTTGCTTTAATCCCCGGAAAAGTCATTCGAAAAAAGAAAATAATACCAATAATTTAAGAGCATTCAGTTATATTTTAGAGAAAATACTGCCTTTTTTATGCAGTTTTACAGTCTTTAAAAAGCTGAAATTTTAGCGTTAAAATTCGGGTCTGATTCTTTTTCCCTGATAGTCAGCAACGATAGTTGGTTTGTTTGAAAGGGGTTTAACGAGCGTTAACCATTCCTGGTCATCTGCCCGAAGCCCTAAGGCCCTATGTCTGCAACAGCCAGATTCCCAGGTTTGTTTGTAAACAGAATTTTAACAATCAAAAGTATGGGAAAATTTAGTAGCCTATTTACGCAAATAGCACTGGTGAAGTTTTGTTGGAAAATAACATTGTTGATTTTGCTTGTATATTGCAATTGGTTATGAAAATAAGTTGACTGACTTGTTCAATGCTATGAAATATGTTCAAGTGTATTATCTTGTGTGCATGTAAAGTGTATTTGCTTTAAATTTTCCACAATAAGAGGAAACTTTGGTTAAATTTTGGTTAAACTTATAGGCCTAAATTTAGTTCAATGCATTTGGTTTATTAGTGACTGCAGTGCTAATTTTGTGTGAATCTGATCGTGGTTGCTCTTAAAATAACCGCCGTCAAATTATTGCCGACTTCAGGTGTTAAAGTTTGGGAAAATTTCCTTATTTTCCATTTTAAAGGGAAAAGTCATCATTTTGGTGCAAATTTGTAGAAAATTGTATAAAATGTTCAAAGTGCTTAAAACTTAAGACTTGTGCTACAATTAAATTTAAATTTACTTTAAGCTTTAAATAATTGCTTAAAATCTAGTTAAATAATGCCTAGAACTAGAAATAATCGTGCTAGAGGCACAGTTCAAGTCTCTTCGAGAGGCAGGCAAATTAGAAGGCCAGTAAATCGCCAAGATTTTGTGGAATTCACAGACGCTTCAGTCAGTACTACTAATTTAGACTATACTAATACTACTCAAAATGAATCGAATACAGAATCAGAGTATTCTGATACCATCGACGAGATCGATGATGCAGTAAATTTGCCTCCTCCCAAACGAGTTTAATCTCGCTCAGCTAATCGCTCTGCTCAAAATAAGGGTAACGCTAAAGATCGAAATAGATCTAGATCTCCACGTAATAAACATACAAATCAAGTACCTTTAAATTCCCAAATTCAAGTGCCACCAAATAATCAGGTGCACGCTAACCAAAATGTGCAATTCAGCCATAACTTGCCACAAAATCAAAATGTGCCACCAAATCAAACTACGCCTTTAACCCAAACAGTGCCGTTCAATTTAGTAATGCCGCAGCACAATGCCTAACAACTATGCCTACTTTGCAAATGCAAACAAGCGCTCAAACACCGCTTAATATTCAAGTGCCAACAAATTCGCAAATACCGAATCGTTCCCATGTTCCCATTACTCCAAATGTAGTGATAAATCCCCAAATTTCAAATGGAAATCAAACACCGCTAACTTTTACCCCAAATCAGAGTAGCGGACAACCATAGGCGTCGATCGAGGGGGGGGGGACGAGGGGGACCATCCCCCCTCCCACGTTTTCACACAGAGGGGTTCGTTCCCCCACGAAATAGGCTGCAAAGCTATAAATGAGTATCTGTTTATCACGCTTACCACGTCGAGTTTGAAACAAGAAAATGTACTTTCGTTTTCCCCAATTGCATGAATCAGGTCATCAAATATTATGAGTCATCAGTTCCTAATACAGGTAATGAAGTTAAGAATTTAAGTTGCTAGGCCAAGTCACAAAGATGACGGATTAACGGTAAATGGAGGATGTAATCATATCACTCCGTTGTAGCAAAACAGGTATTTTTAATTCTACAAAAAATTAATTTAAAGTAACACAATTTTATGGTAAAAAAAAAATTAACATCACACAAACAACTGAAGCATATAAATTTCATTATTAGTCGCTTTATAAATCTAAACTTTATTTACTGTCTATTAATTCGAACTACTTTCCGACTGTGTTTGCGTAACCCTACTCGGTTTGTCGTGCTTGTTAGGCTTTTTTCCACTTTCGTCGATGTAGTGAAAATGTACTTTAGTGTGAAACTAGTTAAAACAGGAAGAGCACAGAACTAAACAAAAGATAAAGGAGTGTCCGATTTCAAATTACTTTGTTTGATTGTCAACGAAACACCAACTGAAGTCGCCTGGTGTTTAGTTTGTTCTTGCTATGGTTATAGCCGAAACGTCAGATAAATTTGTACAGAACAAAAATTGTTAAGCTTTCCTTCCAAGTTTTTGTCAGTTGAAGTCTATACCAATTAACTCCATACAAACCGAGCAAAGAATCAAAATTGAAGATTAAAGTTGCCGGTTTGATTTGCTAGTAGTTGTTTTCCTCTTTTTCAGTTCTCAGTTAATTCAGTTAATTCAGGAACGTCAGCTAAATCTTCCACCATTTGAAAAGTAAGCAACAATACTTTTCAAACCTAAATTTTCAGTGTTAGCTAGCATTAATTTAATAATATTTAAAAAAAAAATTATTCATCAGGGAATTTAATTTGTAAATAAAATGTATAAAAAAAACAAAATTTGGTAACAATAAGGCTTTTACAACCTCTCATGCTAAAGAATTTTTACGAAACGCATCCGAAATTTGCTAAACAATGGGTGGCAAACGTGCCTAGGAAATTCGAAAATAGGTTCTCAAATTGCGTAAAATGCTGGGGACCCCACTGGGGAAGCTTGCAGCACTCCCCCTGACCTCCTAGCTGGATTCGCCAGGCTTATGATAAAGTAGCACATATTTTAACAGTAAATTTTCATTTTCTTCCCTCCCCCCCCCCCCCACACTGGAGTTGGTTGGCACTACTACTATGTCCCCCCCCACAACATTAGAAAAATCGACGCCCTTGCGGACAACAGGGTAATATGATAGACGAAGCCCACCTTCAAAAGATTTTAGATCATTCTTTAGCAGTATGCTTGCAAATCAAATAGCGATAATTTTAAGGCAGTAAATGATAATCATTTAGAAGTGCCGAAAACTATTACCGAATCATCTCACACTAGAGATTCACAAACTAAGTCTAGACTTTGGGAAGAATTACGTTCAGCCAAGAAAGCTATCCTACCTTTTGCAGGAGATGACTCATTAGACATTTTCGCTTTTGCATTAATGGTCGAAAATTTGCGCACGTTATACCCTTCACTACAGGATTCAGAACTGTTTCAGCTGCATGTAGTAAATGTACAGGTCCAGTTACAGCTTTAAAGAAATTTTAATCGATAGATTTGGTTGCGGAGGTGAAATCGTCACACCTACGTCGTTCCACACGGCGCAACTCAAACAAGGAGAAACTATCGAATTTTTCGCTGCCAGGCTAGAGAAAATGGCTTCACAACTATGGAGAGTTAAACCTTCCGATTCGGAAGCACAACGAGCTTTTAAACAATTAGCTAAGGATGATGGTATGCGTTCAGTATTTTTACACGGCATGCCACGAGAAATTGAAACTCATGTAACACCAAAATGCATACTACGTTCAGGGATACGTATAATTCAGCCATTTATAAACGTTCAGTTTTAGCTGGATTCCAGGGCGATGAAAATGATCGTAACTGAAATAAATCAGGCACTAAACAACTTTCTAATACGAAAGCAAACAATTTAGCTTTTGGCACAATGTTAGATAAAATAAATTCCTTAGAGAAAGGCACAACTACGCTTAGTAACGCTAAAGCTAAAAACGTTGAAGCTAAAGTTAGCGCAGTTAACACTAACGCAAATCAGGTCAAAATGTGCTACCGTTGTTCAGCCCCAGGCCATTTAAAACGAGAATGTCGTACAAAAGACGAAAATTTACAGGTAGTCCGACAACGTTGGGAAAAAACTAAACAAGAAGGAGGATCTCCAACAAATTAATCTAAAAACAAAAACGGTCGCGGAGGTAACCATTACAGGGGAAATAACCGTAGTAAACGCGGAAATTATTTTTGTGGTTTTGACAATAGGGATTCTATTCAGTTCAACAGGAAAAACAACCCTTATTCATTCCAAACTAACACTAGCAATAACGATAATAATGGTTACAATAACGGACAACAAAATCAAAATTCCGGTAATAATAATTACGGTAAGAACCAAAGCCAAAATAGAAATCAAAATCAAAATCAAAACCAAAATCAGCAACGGCAAAATAACAACGGCCAAAACCGTGTTTCACAACACGCTACATACGTAAACGAGGGCAATGACTCATGTCAAAATGGTTGCAATTCAAAAACCGAGTTAGTAGTCTGAATGTGAACAGGGATTCAGGACTAAACTTAATCAGTCAGAACAGAGCAATAATGCCGATCAAAATCCACACGTCAGCTCAGTTCAACCTCGAACTCCTGTTAATGAAACTAATGAGGTAAATAATTCTCATTCCTTAAACGTAAAATGCTGTTCATTATTTTCGGAAGAAGATGCAAATAAATTAATGCTTGATTTATACTCAAACGTCGAATAGCACCAGCAAAAACTTGCTTTGCCAGATCGCACGTTAGCTTTGCCACGTTTAGCGCATATTGTGGCAAAATTCCATCAAAATATGTTGAGAGGTCTATACAGAGTAACAAAAATCTCGTAAATGAATTTATAAATGCGTTAAACACAGTTAACGATAAATATAATTTAACTTGTGACTCAGTAATAGTAACTCTATTCAAGGATGGTTTAGATTCGACAAATTTTCATTCAGAATTAAACCCAGTTGATACTAAAAAGCCGATAGTTATTGCTTTATTAGGTCAGGAACGCACAGTTCAGTTTAAACATACGGATGATTCATTCTATAAAGATGGAGTTAAAATGCCTTCGGGCACTTCTATTGGTATTTCACCAACAACGCAAAAAGAAGGGAAAATGAGAATTCCAACAGTTGTAGGAACAACAGTTGTAGGAACATTTGAACCTACAATCTGCTTAACGTTTTGGGACAGCAAAAATGTTGCCGACCCAAATGCGTCACCAACGAAACACTCGTCGTTGGGAGAGCGTGGAAACTTGCTTACGAGCATTTCCGCTCAACCGGGCAACAGATGGTACAAGCAGCACCATCTAGCGTCCGAGGTTGATACTAGCCATGAGTCAGAGCAGCAAGGAGAAGCATCGCTCAACTCGGAGCAAACAGCGCCTAACGCTGCTAACGTTCAAGTGAACACAGTTTTAAATAAAACTAAAGTAAACATTCACATCCACACTTAGTGTTTGACATTGGTAATAGGCCAGAAATCTGTTTATATTAGACACTGGTTTTTCACTTTCGTTAATTACGAACACAGCAGCACAACGCATGCTTAAGAATTTTAGCGTAAAATGCCATTTAATCCCGATGACCACACCAGTCAATTTGGTTGGGGTCGGAAATCGTCAGATTAAAACTGATAGGAAAATTGTAACAACTATAGAAAAGTGTGAATTTTCTAGAAATCAAGAATTTATTATCGTTCCTGATGGTTCATTTGGTAACATTTCAGTGCTATTATGATACGATTTCATGTCGAATAAATCAGATTCGTTAGCATTAAATTGCCCAGATAACGTCTTAACTATAGGCGATTTAAAATTTCAAATGTTGTCTACACCAGAATTCGCTCATGTTGCTTATAATCAAAATAAGGAAATAATAAACAGGGAATTTTATAAACCCAATCACAGTTACGTAGCGTCACATAACGTAGCTACAGTTGTAGAAACCGATGATAATCCTAAATCTACATGGAATTGTACACCTAAACAACATTTAATAGACGTTACTGTATCTTTGTTAAGAGACCATCAAATTGTGAGAGTGGAATAACCGGAAATTTACATTTTCCGTATCCAGAAATACAGACAGGAGTATTCCAACCTGAAAACGGCGAATTTCCCGTACATCTTGCTCACAGTCTTGTTAACACAACTCCCACAGGTATTATTCTAGTCATGTGTATAACTCTTAACGGATTTGACGTAGAACTAAAAGCGGGTACTATCCTAGGTACGTACACGATAGCTATTATAGAGTACGAGGATGACGCTTCCTTAGTTTCGTCAAATTCAAATTTGCCCACCTCGAGTCCCACTGAGAAAACTCAAACTGCAAGTCCCTTCGAGGTATCTCATATCTCAAGTCCCATCGAGATTTTCCAAAATCAATCCAAACCGAGTGAAAGCTCAACGGAAGTATAATAATAACAATATTTGTTGCGATAGCAACGGACCTGGCAAAGACCAAGAGGTCACTAACAGCCAGCCACTGTACATTTACATTTATGTACAGTGAACAAAAAATGGCCGAGGAATGGTGATGGTAAGAGGTTTGGGAACACGAATGCCTTACCACCAAGGTTAGAACTGCCAGGGACTCTTAAGGTCCCCGATGGCATCGCCAAACGTGCAGGACATGGGAAGGATGTGAAAAGTGTAAAAAGGCCCAAAAAGAAGCTGTACAATTAAAAAGTAAAAACAATGCTAAAAAATTGCAAGATATGTAACGGTGAATACTAAAAACTAAAGCACCCAGATAATAGGATTTGTCAACACTTAAAAAAAATTAATAAAAAGTATATAATAATAAGTTTCATTTGCCCTCAAGAAGCAAAACGGCAAGAAACGATCATCCATTAAACCACTAACGATTTGCCGGAGATTGACAAAGTAACATCAGTACCAATGGATACATCGTCAAGATGAAGGGAACAAACAAATTTAAAAACTAATTTAAAAACAGGCTTTCTGTGTAATAAAAATAAATCTAATAACAATGTCTAATTACAAAATTCGGGGCGGTGCAGATGAATTTTCAAACACCGTTCATTCAACAGTCTCTTGAAGGCGTGGAGTGACGAGGCTGAGGCAATGTAGTCAGGAAGAGAGTTCCAAACCGGGGCAATACATAAAGAGAAAAAAGATTTTCTACAGTTTAGATTAAACTTAGGAATAATTAGTTTTAATTTATGTCCCCTAGTTCGTGTGTCAGTGTTTATTTCAAAGAAAGGAAGATCAAGAGGTAGCATATTATGTAAGATTTTGTATGTGAGAATTAAGTCAGCCTTAAGTCGACGCAGTTCGAGTGAATCTAATTGTAAAAGTTCCAAACGTTGTTTATAGGTTTTACTTTTCAATCCCAGTAGCGATTTAGTAAAACGTCTCTGAACTGACTCAATATGATCGATATCTTTTAATAGGCTTGGTGACCACACCTGGCAGTGCCAGTTAGTAGTCAGTAGCCTAACTGACGCTCACAAGCCAAAATCCAAGGCAGAACTCGATGCGGAATGGGAAATTTTAAAACATAGGTTCACGTTTCCAGATTTAAACAGGGAGGAAACGGAAGAATTTCTAGATATGCTTAGAAATCATCAAGATTCATTTTCTAAAAACGATTTTGACTTAGGATGTTATGAGGGATACGACGTTCCTATAGATACTGGAGAATCACAACCAGTAAGTTCTAAAATGTACCGAGTTCCATTTCACCAACGCGAATTATTGGATAAATATATTGACGAAATGCAGAGAGTAGGAATTATTCAAGAAGGAAAATCAGGATGGTTATCTCCTTGTCTAATGATAAAGAGAAGGCCAACTGGTTATCGCGTAGTCGTAGATTTACGCGGCTTGAATTCTGTCGTGGAAAGTGTAAGTGTTCCAATACCTACTGTAACAGAAAGTATGGCTCACCTTAGCGGAGCTAAGTATTTTACACGTTTAGACTTTAAGTTCGGATTTTATCAACTTTAATTAGAGGAATCTGCTATACCTAAGACGTGCTTCTCAGCTAACTCTAAGACCTATTTCTTTAACCAGCTCGCAATGGGCCTTAAAACGGCACCTGCGAATTTCTAATTTTGTGCACAACAAATATTTGCAGACATGCTAGGAGCCTATTGTACCGTCTATCTTGACGATTGTCTCCTGAGTAGTCCAGATCTTAAAACTCACATCAGTCATGTGAATCGAGCACTAGAACTAGTCGCTCATTCAGGACTAAAACTCAGTGTTGAAAAGTGCAAATTTGCACGCAAATAGGTTAAATTCCTAGGCTTTGTGCTAGACGAAAAAGGGATACAACCCAATAGCGATAAAACTAAGGCTATGCAACATTATCCTACGCCTAAAACACCTAAGCACGTCCGTTCGTTTTTAGGTATGGTAAATTTCTATAGGCGACACATTCCTTCATTCGCCGAAATGTCACAGTTTTTATCAAGGCTAACACGGAAAAACTGTAAATTTCTGTGAGGCGAAGATGAAGAAAGAGCATTTCAAGAACTTAAGCGAGCTATGATAAAGGCTGCAACGCTTAAACACCCAGATATTTCTAAACCCTTTATTCCTGAAACTGACGCTAGTGGAGTAGCGATCGGAGGTTGTTTAAGACAGTATCACGGAGGTATAAACTATCCGTTAGCCTACACTTCCCGAACCCTCACCGAGGCGGAATGAAAGAAAACAACTACTACAAGGGAAATTCTAGCGATTATACATTGTATAGATTCATTTCGTTGCTATTTACTTGATAAGATGTTTTTCTTAACCACGGAACATTTAGCAATTTGCTATCTTTATTGTGCCTCCACCCTCCCCCCCCCCAAATTAAAAAGAATCTTACTCTAACTCAGGGAATATGAATTCATCTTACGTCACAAGTCGGGCCGACTTCTAGCGGTTTCCGACGCGCTATCTCGTATAGAGATACCAGTCGCTGTGTTGGGCAGTCAATTTCCTGACTGGACGCGACAACACCTAGCGGCGGAGCAACGAAACGATCCATTCTTAGGCCAAATAATTAAACGTCTAAAAGATCAGTCATCTGAAGATCTGATCGACGCTTCTAACAAGCGAAACATCTTTATGACGGAATTCTATACAGAATTCTACTAGCAGACCCAAATAGAGGCCGTATGCACAATCTAGCACAGATGTGCATACCTAAATCTCTACAGAATTATTGTATCCGAGATTACCATTCCACACTGGCGCCAGACATCGCGGAGCCAGTAAAACTAGAGAATTAATAGAGCTATATTGCTATTGGCCTAAAATGATGGATGATATCGCACATTACGTTAAAACTTGTCAAGTATGTCAAGCTTACGTTAGACCTAACAAGCCAATAAAGGCTAAACTAAGAGCCTATCAACCCTTACAGAGACCAGGTCATTCATGGAGCTTGGATCCCATTGGACCTTTGAATAGAAGCGTTCACATAATGACGTTAGTTGACGACTTCAGTCGTTATGTAATTGCAGTCGGAATTCCCAATAAGAAAGCAGAAACAATAAGTTGTTTTCTCACCTCGTAGCTAGATTTGGAGCACCCGTGCAACTGCGCGGAGACAACGGAAGTGAGATAAACAACGCTATTGTGGCAAGCTTGTCAAATTTGTTCAATATTAAACAGATAAACTTCACTCCTAACACATCGTGGGTAGGAGGAACGGTAGAAGCCGCAAATAAGAGAATAGAAACAGTATTACGTAATATTTCTGCAAGTTGTCCAGAAAATCGGTGCGAGTATTTAGAATTAGTGACTATAGCTCTAAATGCGTGTCCTAATTCGAACACGCTAATTAGCTCACACTATTTACATCATGGTTCCGAATTTAGATTGCCGAGTGCATTAGCTTTCGAACCACCACGAATCTGCTATGATAGTGATGACACTATAGTACGTCTAGTGAGTAGACTACAAGCAGCATTCGAAGTCGCTCGAGCGCATACTTGGAAAGCAGTTAAAAGACAGCAAAAACTTTTATGATCGCACTGCACGTCTGTACCGATACATAGTGGATGATTACGTATTATTACACGACTTCTTACAAATTAAACAAATTTCACCGAAATTACTTCGTGCTTGGACGGGACCGTTCAGAATTATGGAATTTAATGATGTTATCGTTCGTATTGTACATTTTTTGGATCCATTAAAAGTCGTTCGCGCACATGTGAACAATCTAAGACCATGGTTCCTAAGAACGAATAACCAACCTGTTCCTTTTAACGGAACTACCGATTTGGATTTATCGGAGCAGCTTAACGGTACCTTGACGGAAGCTGAAATAAAATTACAACAATACATAGCAAAACTTTTGTAAGATCTGACAGACCATTTATCGGAGATTCAACCACCAATGTTTACACCTTCCGAGCCTGACGATGCAGCTAGACCAAGAAACGCAAACGCGTCGAGCCAAAATCGGCCACTTATTTACAAAGTAAATACCGTAAAATAGATTACGAACTAAATAAACAAAGAATGCTTGGATCTACGCATGGTTATAATACCCGTAGCAGTAGAACTACCCCAGAAATCAGGCTGCGTCGGCAGTTGGAAAAGGCGAACGTTGAGGATGAGTAATTCTTTGCACATCCAACGGAGAACAAAGAAAACATGGCGTCACCATGAAGGAGCGTTCACGTGCTCTGCACGCGGGGACCCTAGTGAGTAAAAACGGAAGTTCTTTTCCGAAACCAACGCATGATTGCTAGACCAGTCACCTACGCAGTTTCGATTCTCACAGTGCATGATACTGAACACGTTTACATCGCACAAATGCATGAAAATAGCTTAACCCTATTATGTTTCAGGATGTAATGTAAAATAACTTTTGAGACGGAAACTCGTAGATTGTTTTAGAAAATACTATTATTTAGAAAATAAGACAAATATATACAAACAAATAATACGAAAAAATGTACGTAAACATGTATAAACATGGCATACGAAACGTAAATCAATAAATATTTACAACATGACATAAAACAAATAATGAAACATAAAATGAAAATGATAATATTTACAGAAAACATGGCAAAATCATGGAAAATAATTAACGTAAGGTTAATTGAAATTAAAATTGCATTATTTACAAACATATTATATGATAAATTTTGCAACAAAATATAAATGAAAATAGAACGAAAAATTTGCAAAACTGATTTATGTAAAATAATTTACAAACAGAAAAGAACGAGACATGGAAAATTGGTCAAATTAAAAACATAGAACCATACAACCATGTCGTAACCATAAGTTACAGTAGAAAATTTTGAAAATATTAGCAAATGAAAGGAAATTCAAGAAAATTGGAATTATTAAAATGGTTGAAATTTAAGAAATTAAAATTTAGCAATTTTACTAGGAAATGAAATTAAAAGAAAAAATTAGTAACCGAAAAACAATTTGGACGAAAAGTTGAATCTTTACGATAAATTACGGTTACGAACACTAATATTAAAAACGTTGCAAAACAGAGAAAAAAAATCGAAATAAATATATACAACAAGCAAACAAGTCCAGGGTTCTGGTAAATAAATGAAATAAAATGGCAACATAAATGAAACAATAAGCCATGATATAAAATAATAAAACATTGAATATACATATAAAACATTTTCTGAAATAAAATGATTAGTATAAAATATTGTACGATCACAGATTTAAGAAGTATAAATTTAACATACTTGGTCATGACAAAATGATGAAAATCGAAAAGAATTTTCAGAACAGGGAAATTTAACTTTAACTAAAATTTAAGATTTCATTTAGAAAGTTAAGAAAATTTAATTTGGAAGAACTTTCAGAAAACTATGATCATAAAAAACATGATATTTCTCTTCACCACAAATAATTAAATAGAGAAAAAAAAATAGTAATAATATACAATATATACAATTACACCCCTGAATTCGGGGCGGGCAATGTCGTACTCGACCGCGCCGCTTATTTTAGCGAGCAGTCGAGAACGGCAACGGCGTTAATCGTTGCTATCTGGATCATCTTAAATAAAGAAAATTGAACGACAAAGATTAAAATTAAATTCATAAAATTATGAATGCATGTGAAATTGACATGTAAATTGGTTCATTGTAAGTATAAACATTCGCATATAGCGATACATGTTGTTACTTTAATGTCTCTCACGTTCATTAAGAACAATATGTAGGGAAATCACTGTAAAATGATAATGATGTTCAGGCATGTGGAAATAGCTGGAACATGTTCTGTCCCGACATAATTGTTATAGTTGCATGAACATTTCGTGAGTGATACTACCCCCCCCCCCCCAGTTAAAAACATAATACTTAATCCAAAATAAATACAACAAGTAAAATATTCTATTTTATTAAGACCATAGGTTGTAACTACCTTTCAAAACCATTATTTAGAGTTCGAACGCGCAGCAGAAATTAATTTTCCTACGTGCAGAGAGCCTAATATACTTTAGCACCTAGTTCGCGCTGCCACGCTCATTGCGGCTAAAAGCTCAAAACCAAGAAATTTGTAAAGATACATTCCAATTATTACTGGATGGTTACCAGACATTCAAAATTAATGTTTATGTCATTTAAACTTATACGTACTATACGAACTTGTACGGTAAACAAATTGTACTAAGATTTAAAAAATATCACCTCCCCCCCCCACCCCCAATGGAAAATTTTCAGAACTTGCACTTCACTCACACTCTAGTTATTCTAGATAGCATTTTATTCTTGAAACGGAAACAGTGCCACATAACTAAATAATAGGCTATATAGGAGTCCAGTTCATAAAATTAGTTCGGACTACCAAAGTTAACTTATTATACAAATACCGTAAATCGTGTATTAAAAGCCCAGTTGAAGCTAAAGCCCACCCTCTAAAATGCTGTAAAGTCAAAATCATGAAATAGTGGAGTTAAAGCCCACCCCCTAAAATGCTGTAAAGTCAAAATCATGAAATAGTGAAGTTAAAGCCCACCCCTGAAATTGTCGTTTTTCTACGAAAAATTACCTAAAAGTTATATGATGTGAATAAAGATAGTACTGCTTGCTATGTTTACTGGTCCTTTCTCCCTCCCTGTAGTAGTAGTGGACTCTTCCTTTAGCTCCTAGCACCTGCACAAGGCCTGGGCATCTCTCACCTAAGCCTCCTCCCTTCTTCACAGCAATTAAGAGGATGTAAAAACTGGGTCTTTCAGAGATCGTTCACAAGCTTCGAATTTTCTGTAATAGATGTCCAGGAAGGTTAGAAAATTGATAATGTTTGATTTAAAGCCTACCCCCCTATTTTTGCCAAATTAACTGCGTAGGCCCATGGGCATTTAATCCACGATTTACGGTAAATAATAACATCATTACTTGGCACGGATTCCCTTTCACGAATGGAGAATATAAAAAGCATTTAAGAACATTCATTTCTTAAAATTGAGAAAGGAACAAAATGAAAGTTCTAGGCATATGCTACTTTAATTATTTTAGAAGCATGAATTATCAGAAGTTATGAAACGGAAGTTGGACGAACTATACATAGCTATGCTATAATGTTTGATTTTACATCCATAAGGATATGAATTATAAAATTAAAATTAATAATGACAATAATCAATATTTGCATTTCACATCCATAAGGAAATGGCTCATGAAACGAAAAATTGCAGTTCAGTTATTTTAAAACTAGTTCGTAGAAATTTCTCTTCCAGTGCTTCAAATAAATTAGCACCATGTTGTTAATAAAACAACATATAAATAAATAGAAAATTGGTTTTATACCATTTCATGTAAATGTAACTTACCAAAAGGCCTAGAATCCATAGAGCCTATACCAGCAAAATTAGAATAAGCATTTTATTTTGAAGTAACTCAGTTTACTTTTGAGAACCATTGATCTAAAGTTAAAAACCCTTTCAAAAAAAAAATTCTTGTCGAAAACGACAAATTTTCTTGTTCGAATTAGATTTTTTTTAAAGGACTCATTATAGTCAGTAATTAAGCTCGAATCACATAATATTTTGATAAGATTATTGTGTGTGAGCTTTTGGAAGTTGTTCAAAAGGAAATATTTTGCATAAACAATTTTGATACTATTATTTCCACTTCCAGCAAATCAAAAAGTAATATTTACTAGCCAACATGCGAATAACATTTTAAAATTTAACATCACATGATGAAAATTTTGATAGAAAAGTAAATTAAAATAATAAAATAAGAAAATTTCTTACCATATTGCCCATCATGGCAGACGGGACAGTCGCGCCTACAAGGACCAGGGCGACGGCACTGCTGGACGCCGCTGCCGGATGCTCCCGCGTCGACGGCATCTGGGTCTTGAACGTGGTAGATGCGGGCGAGATCCGGAAGCGGCGGCAAACCCTCTAGCAGGTGGTCCGGGAAGAAGTCCAAAAGATCGTCGGGCAAGTCATCGTTCGGCAGGAAAGCCTCCTGCTGACGGGCGGTCTCTTCATGCTGTGCCAGGGCTTGATGCAGGTTTTGCTGCATGAAGAATACGTTTTCGGCGTTAACAGCCCGCCAGAAATACGATGCAAACTCTTCGGTTCCGAAAGGAAAAGGCGGAAATGTCACATAGCGGCAATGCAAGCATAGCCGTGCCGTTATGGGACTACAAATCAAAAAGTGGACACTTAAGCGGAGCTGTTGGGCTTGCGAGGATTCCTCGTGTGGGACCACATCCACCAAGACATTTTGTCTAGGGTCTCTAAAATGATCTCCATGAAAAAGAGTCTTAAAACATAATCGAGGGGATCCTCGTTCGGCAGAATAGGTGCATAGGGCGTCTCCTCGACGGAACGGTGAGGACATTCACGAAATAGAGCGGGCGTCCTCTCGCAGTACCTATAATGTTCCAAGCAGGAACAAGTTTAGGAACACTAACAAGTTTAGCGATAGCAATCGCAAAAAGTCCCTCATATGGCAAGGCATGTTCCCCACCGTGCTCCTTTCCTCTTTAGGAGCTGTCCTCCGCTTCTTATGTGGGGGATCCATGAAAATAAAAGTTGGGGAGCGAAAAGCGAAAGCGAACAGTCGGATGGAAGTACACAACTTCACACAATCACCAAATTTTCCCAGGTCCGAAATATTGTAACCCAAAAACGGACATTGGAAAAACCAATGGGTGCAAAGTTCAGGCTTAACGTCACGGAAAGGGGCCGTCTCTTTCCTAGGGACCTAGCCCACCCCCTCTGATCATCTAGTGACCATCAGCTATTGTTTACATGGCCTCGACCAGGTCGCATTTTGAGGTCAGATCAAGCCAGCATGGCCCAGAGCCGTGCCCCCAACCCTTTCAACCCACCGACCACTTTCGTTTATTGCCCACCCCCTACCTCAGCAGAGAGAGTGACCATGCTTAAGGAAAACCATCAGCAAGTGAAAGGGATGGTCAATATAGGTCAGGACGACTCACCCTTGACCATGGCAACAGTTGCTACCCACTCAAGAAGCTAAAATTAGCAAACTCACTCCATAGTGGGAAAATACAGAACTATTCTTTTAAAATTAGAAAAGATAATTCTGAAACAATATTATATGAAATAAAATCATTTAATTCATGTATAAGGTCACAAACATATACAAAAGTGTAAACAATTGTGATAACCTAAAACAATTGTTTTCAGATAACCTAAAATATATGTGAATGTAACATAACTGATGTAATCCAAATTCATGCATTTTCAGAAAAAAATGTGCAACATACAGTAAATTGTGGTAAAGTGTCAGGATGGCAAATAAATGGAGAAAAGAGGCCGAATCATAGAACAGGGATCATTCCATCATGATCCAGGACTAATGAATAAAAAGATAAGTGATCCCTATCCTTGCGGTGAAAACATCTGTGTAAATTATACACTTGACAGAATAAAAGCACTAAAAGTAGTTAACGTTTTAAAAAGCCAGCAAGTGCACATGTATACATTAAAATTGCATTAATGTATACATGTGCACTTGCTGGCTTTTTAAAACGTTAACGTTAAATCATACACCTCCCCCCTCCTTGCCAAGACACTCATAAAATTAGCTGCCACTTGTGTAACGTGGAATGCTTAAAATACCAAAAAAGAATAAAAAGGAAAATTAAAAAAAAAACGGGGTTTATTTGAAATAGGGTAGTTTAGTGTATTTAATTATAGTTGCGGTACAACATAGTTATGGTACGAAATATTAGTTGCGGTACGAAAAATAAAAATAGTTAGGTGGCCAAATCAGAGATGCCGCCACTGGTTTCCAAAAGATTTCTCGCCATGTGAAGTGACATCTAGTTAGCTCGCCATGTGAAGAAGCGTGTGCCACGTGACTGGTGAAAGCGCGTTGCATAAAAACTAGTCGGCAACAAGTCTTCACGTTCTTCTTCGATGTCGTCTCTCGTACTATGCACCTGTCAAAACATGCTTGTCCGAAATGTAACTCTTCAAATCTTTGTTTAAGCAAACTTCGTTTTCCAAGCACTGCGAAACCAAAGGAAGGAAGGAAAATTTGGTTGGCCTGCTGCATTCATCGCACGCCTGCTAAGGAGCGGCAAAACAAGATGGCGGGCCGGTAAAACAACAGCGTTCCTGAATTTCAAGACGGCAAAGCAGTGGTTGAGGTGGAGTTGCTTTCATTTCGCCGACGGCTGGTAAGCCATAATGACTTTCACAAGGAGTGCACGGTATTCTTTCTCGTCATAACTGGGGACAATCTAATTGAAGACCGACGCAGCGGTTATCAAGACAGTCGTGAGTATAAACAAACTGTGTAGCCTACGTAAGTTAGTCATGGCGAGCCGCGTTGTTTGTGACTGTTTTTCAAAATTCTAATTACACCTTTGAACACTAGCAAAATTTCACATCGAGTACCGCAACTAAAAGAGTGCATAATATTTGTGTGCATTTATTTTGTTGACTTGAAGTTTCCAAAGCCTAATTTATTTTGAACGGCATGCCAAGAACGATAATTTTGAGGAAGGGTTGGGTAAATAATAATTTTTGGTAACGGGGAAAGGGTTATGAAGACGCAGTATACCGTAGTTTATAGCTTTAGTAAGGGTGTAAAATAAAACTGGGTAAAAGAAGAATCTAGAATCCTTAAAAAACTTGAAAAGTAATTAAGGTTTAAAAAAATTAATTGAGAATTAATTAAGTTCTTGGGTGTAGGCCTAGCCTATAATTAAACAGAGCCTAAATAAGCTGATCTTATTTCTCCATTAAACCACCTTCTGAAATATTCGTTAGTGCTGTTGTGTACATAGTGAATAACGGACGAAGAGAAAGGAATTAAAGTGTAAATAATAGCCTATTTTTCTACCAGAAAGGAGATAGATATTTACAGCTCTAGGCAATGGTAACGAATTGTATATTGAAAGTGTCCGACTTATGTGTATATTTATTTACAATTGTATAAATCTGCATTCCTTTTATTCTGTTGTCCTGAGCTTCATTTAAAAAAAAAAACTAGGTAACACCTCTCCCTGTGCAGAAGTAGTACAGGAAACAGGGTTACATTGGGGGCCTGTCTGGTTTTGGATTCTTAAGGGACTAATGTTGAAATCAGGATATTTGGTATGCAGATTTGTTGTGTATAAGTTGTGGTACAGAATTTGAAGTGATGTGAAATATAAGTGACTAGGCCTATTTACTAGAGAATTTGTATTAGTTGCAGGGCATAACTGAAGTTGATTTGAGCAGTTCTTGGGGTCACAAATTAGGATTAAAAATAGCCTATTTAATTGTTTATGTCTATGAACTCCTGTTGTTTAGTTTTGGGATTAAACATTTGGACATTCAATTCAAAAAGGTTAGGGCTCAACAGGGTAAGTTTGTAGGCCTAAATTCTGCCTAGTTTTAATAGTGTTAGTAGCAACCATGGCTACTCCTCCACCAAGTTCATCTAGGTTAGGTATATTGGGGGCTGGGAACTTGCTATTAAGTGGTGCTAACGCACCTTTGATACAGGTGTCAACTTCAAGTGTGTCTCATCCAGGTATAGGCATAAGTACTGGGGTCTCAATTCATCCAATTGGCCTATCTCCACCTGTATATACACAGGCTGGTGGTGGAAGTACACCCACGCATATAACGCTTACTATAGCAGACTATAATAGGTTGTTAGCTGCAAGTCAGGTTGGTCACGGAAATATTGCTGCGCAGGGTAGTATAAGCGGTCAGCCCCTCCTCCCAGCAGCATGGCTTCCAAAAATAACTCCACCAGTTTTTAATGGTAGTCCAGTTGGTCCTGGACCAAAAGACTTCTTGATTAAAGCAGAACAGTGTCAAGTAGGAAAGCGTATGCCAGAAAGTGTGTTTTTGCAGTACTGGATCCCTAGTATGCTAACAGGGGTGGCACTTTAATGGTTTACTGCTCAGCCTCCTTTTCGTTCATGGTTTGCATTTAAGTTGGCCTTATTGCAAAACTGTCAAGTACCAAATCAAGATGAGGAAATATTAGAACGCATTAATTTGTGGTGTCAACAGGAAGGTGAAACAGTGCTAGCCCATGTAAATGATATGGCAGCAATGATTCAGGAGCTGTCTTATGTAATGCATGACACAGAGCAGGTTAGGTTGGTTTCAAGGAACCTTCTGATTTCCTTAAGACTTATGTTAAGCACAAACAGGTATGACTCTGTTAAGAATTTAGTGGCAGATGCTTGTAAGTTGGAAGCATTGCTAAAACAGGCAGGATCTTATAAGGGCTCTCAAATGGCTAGTATGCAGCCGAAAGTAGTTACTATGCAACCTCAGGTAGTCCGTAATCAGTCTTCAGCTTCAGTGACTCCCGCTGAATCGCAGGTAGCCCAGACTCAGGGTAAAGGTTCACAATTTGTAAGGGACAGCCAACAGCAAGCCGTTAGGCATGGGAGGATGAGTGACAGGATCTGTTATAATTGTGGCTTCCAAGGTCACATAGCCACAGGTTGCCCTATGCCAGGAATAGCTAGGATTAATCAGGCAAGTGTCGGTGCACCTGCAAGTAGTCCAAATGTGCAGAATTTGGGAAACCGGCCAGGAGCTCAGTCGTAGGTGGTGCTAGGGCTTGTAATGATTTAATTCTGCCTAAACAGACTTGTAATCAGGTTGGTGATGTGAAGCCTTGCCCGGCTAGGATGGAAAAAGTAGAGGTGACCATTGCTGCCCGGAAAACTGTAGCTATGTGGGATGGAGTTTCTCTATACACCTTGGTGGGGCCAGAATTTTTTTATTTCTTTCAAGAATTAGGATGCAAGGTAAATAAACTCGATACAGAGTTATATGGAGCAAATCTTTCACCCCTGCCTCTATTAGCATGGGTGACTGCTAGAATAGATTTGCCAGGGAAGCAGGCGATACATCCTGTAGTTATTGCTGAACAGCTTAGCATTCCATGTTTGCTTGGTGCAGACATTCAGGGTCAATCTGGTGTAATAGTGGATCCGTCAACCAATGATTGGTATTGGAAAGATGTGCCTTGGATTAGGTTTCCTTATGTTGGTGAGGAAAGAATGGAAAGAACGGTTCACTTAATCAGAGAAATGGATCCTGTGCTTAGTGAGAGGGTGATGGCTGCGGATATTGCTCCAGAACAACATGAGCATGTGAGGGAACTTTTTAATGACTTTGCGGTTGTCTTTGATATTGATACAGGAATGAATGCTCTTATCTCCTCTCCTCCGTATTATCTACCTCCAGAGAAGTGGGGAGCAATGAAGGATATCCTCGATGAAATGGTAGAAAATGGACAAATAGAACCATGTTCTGGTCCATGGGCCGCACCGACCTTTTTGAAGAAAAAGAGTGATGGTAGCTGCAGGATGCATATTGACTACCGAAAATTGAATGAAATTTCACGGAAGGACAAATATCCGATGGCCCGAATTGATGAGCTATTGGACGTACTGGGAATTCCCAAGTGAAGGAAGGAAAATTTGGTTGGCCTGCTGCATTCATCGCACACTTGCTAAGGAGCGGCAAAACAAGATGGCGGGCCGGTAAAACAACAGCGTTCCTGAATTTCAAGACAGCAAAGCAGTGGTTGAGGTGGAGTTGCTTTCGTTTCGCCGACGGCTGGTAAGCCATAATGACTTTCACAAGGAGTGCACGGTATTCATTGTCGTCTTAACTGGGGACAATCTAAAAAAAAAAAGTTGTACGAAGTACACAACTTCGTGTACGGGAAAAATCACCAAATTTCCCCAGGTCCGAAATATTGTGACCCAAAAACGGACATTGGAAAAACCAATGGGTGCAAAGTTCAGGCTTGACGTCACGGAAAGGCGCCGTCTCTTTCCTAGGGACCTAGCTCACCCCCTCTGCTCATATAGTGACCATCAGCTATTGTTTACATGGCCTCGACCAGGCCGCATTTTGAGGTCAGATCAAGCCAGCATGGCCCAGAGCCATGCCCCCAATCCTTTCAACCCACCGACCACTTTCGTTTATTGCCCACCCCTTACCTCAGCGGAGAGAGTGACTATGCTCAAGGGCAACCATCAGCAAGTGAAAGGGATGGTCAATATAGGTCAGGACGATTCACCTTGACCATGGCAACAGTTGCTACCCACCCAAGAAGCTAAAATTAGCAAACTCACTCCATAGTGGGAAAATACAGAACTATTCTTTTAAAATTAGAAAAGATAATTCTGAAACAATATTCTATGAAATAAAATCATTTAATTCATGTACAAGGTCACAAACATACACAAAAGTGTAAACAATTGTGATATGTTTTCAGATAACCTAAAATATATGTGAATGTAACGTAACTGATGTAGTCCAAATTCATGTATTTTCAGAAAAAAATGTGCAACATACAGTGAATTGTGATAAAGTGTCAGGATGGCAAATAAATGGAGAAAAGAGGCCGAATCATAGAACAGGGATCATTCCATCATGATCCAGGACTAATGAATAAAAAGATAAGTGATCCTTAGCCTTGCGGTGAAAACATCTGTGTAAAACACCCCACCCCTCCTTGCCAAGACACTCATAAAATTAGCTGCCACTTGTGTAACGTGGAATGCTTAAAATAAAAAAAAAATATAAAAAGGAAAATTAAAACAAAACCGGGGTTTATTTGAAATAGGGTAGTTTAGTGTATTTAATTATAGTTGCGGTACAACATAGTTATGGCACGAAATATTAGTTGCGGTACGAAAAATAAACTTACTTAGGTGGCCAAATCAGAGATGGTGCCACTGGTTTCCAAAAGATTTCTCGCCATGTGAAGTGACATCTAGTGAGCTCGCCATGTGAAGAAGCGTGTGCCACGCGACTGGCGAAAGCGCGTTGCATAAAAACTAGTCGGCAACAAGTCTTCACGTTCTTCTTCGATGTCGTCTCTCGTACTATGACGCCTGTCAAAACATGCTCGTACGTAATGTAAATCTTCAAATCTTTAAGCAAACTTCGTTTTCCAAGCACTGCGAAACCAAAGGAAGGAAGGAAAATTTGGTTAGCCTGCAGCATTCATTGCACGCTTGCTAAGGTGCGGCAAAACAAGATGGCGGCCCGGTAAACAACAGCGTTCCTGAATTTCAAGACGGCAAAGCAGTGGTTGAGGTGGAGTTGCTTTCGTTTCGCCGACGGCTGGTAAGCCATAATGACTTTCACAAGGAGTGCACGGTATTCATTCTCATCGTAACTGGGGACAATCTAATTGAAGACCGATGCAGCGGTCATCAAGACGGTCGCGAGTATAAATAAACTGTGTAGCTTACGTAAGTTAGTCATGGTGAGCCGCGTTGTGTGTGACTTTTTCAAAATTCTAATTACACCTTTGAACATTAGCCAAATTTCACGTCGAGTACCGCAACTAAAAGAGTGCATAATATTTGTGTGTGTTTATTTTGTTGACTTGAAGTTTCCAAAGCCTAATTTATTTTAAACGGCATGCCAAGAACGATAATTTTGAGGAAGGGTTGGGTAAATAATAATTTTTGGTAACGGGGAAAGGGTTATGAAGACGCAGTATACCGTAGTTTACAGCTTTAGTAAGGGTGTAAAATAAAACTGGGTAAAAGAAGAATCTAGAATCCTTCAAAACTTGAAAAGTAATTTAGGTTTAAAAAAAATTAATTGAGAATTAATTAAGGTTCTTGGGTGTAGGCCTAGCCTATAATTAAACAGACTAAATAAGCTGGTCTTATTTCTCCATTAAACCACCTTCTGAAATATTCGTTAGTGCTGTTGTGTACATAGTGAATAAGGGACGACAAGAAAGGAATTAAAGTGTAAATAATAGCCTATTTTTCTACCAGAAAGGAGACATATTTACAGCTCTGGGCAATGGTAACGAATTGTATATTGAAAGTGTCTGACTTATGTGTACATTTATTTACAATTGTGTAAATCTGCATTCCTTTTATTCTGTTGTCCTGAGTTTCATTTAAAAAAAAAAAAACCTAGGTAACACCTCTCCCTGTGCAGAAATGGTACAGGAAGCAGGGTTGCACTTGCTATGCAAAGTTAAAAATGCGAAATTTTACATTATAATAACTTATTAACTTGGAAAACTTTCCTGTTACTCATTGTAAAGCTCAGTTAACTTGGAAAACATTCCTTTTACTCATTGTAAAGCTCAGTTAACTTGGAAATCATTCCTGTTACTCATTGTAAAGCTTAGTTAACTTGGAAAACATTACTTTAACTCATTGTAAAGCTCAGTTAACATCGAAAACATTCCTGTTGCTCATTGAAAAACTTATTAATTCGAAAGAAAAAACAGATTGCTGTTACCAAGAATTTACCCCAACCCTATAAATTCTTGCTGTTACCTATGGTGAATCTTGTTACTTTGGAAAACATTCCTGTTACCCATGGTAAAGTTATTTATCTGGGAAAACATTCCTTTTACTCATTGTAACATCGTTAACGTGAAAACACATTTAACATTAATTGTATAAAATGATTCGCTGTGTGAATCCAACTTGATTAAAGGTGAGGTACGCTTAAGACCTGGAACGCCAGACGAAAGTTCAATTTAGTAGTTACACTAAGTTTCAAAGTACCTCACACGTAAGTTCCTAAGGAACAGATTACACACGTTTACTCAGGTTGTAGTGAAAAAAACCTTGAAAGATATACCGCATGCTGGTAACACTTTTCCTGGTTGGCAACAACCGCATGTGATACTTAGTGTTGTAAGTGCAGACTTGTAGCCTAGCGAATCAACAATGATGGAGTCTGGCCAACTCGTATTATTGATTTGCCCAGGGTAACTAGGACTGTAGTTACACTGTCACTCAGTGACGTGGAAGTTGAACGAAATTCGTCCCCTTAATTGAAAAAAAAATGTAGTTGATTTGACTTCCGGTGCTAGTCACCACACAAGCGGTGCAACATCGCTCTGAACAAAAATATTCAAAATTAAATTAGCAGGCATACTCTAAGTTAAACAGCTTGCAGTCGCAACGCTTAGATACCGGAAATTTTACGGAAGCATGCATATTCTAAGTTAAACAGTTTGCATTTGCAACGCTTAGAAACCCGAAAATTTTTACGGATGCCGTGCAACTTCTAAGTTAAACAGTTTGCATTCGCAACGCTTAGATACCCGAACATTTTACGGATGCCGTGCATATTCTAAGTTAAAAAGTTTGCAATCACAACGCTTAGATACCGGAAAAATTTTTTACGAATGTCATGCATCTTCTAAGTTAAACAGCTTGCAGTCGCAACGCTTACATACCGAAAATTTCACGGGTGCCGTGCATGTTCTAAGTTAAACAGTTTGCAATCGCAACGCTTAAAATACCAAAAAAATAAAAAATAATAATAATCTAAGTTAAACAGTTTGCGATCGCAACGCTTAGATACAAAAGAAATACTGCCGATCACAGCAGATTATTGGAAACTTGAATTGCGAAAATAAATTTTTATAAGCAGCACATATGAAAAAAAAAAACAAAAAAAAAATGCTGTACGATTGCTGCATTTCGATTTAGTATTAAATCGTAGGTTTCTGGAATTTTAGAATTCCAGCTTCTGACTACGCCTGTGTATTGGTCGATTACGTTCAGGAGGGCCAATGCAGGTAGCACAGGCATAAAACGGTTCTCTAATGAAACTTAAGAGTCAAATGCAGACACTAACAAAAATACTACCAAAACGTGGAGTATGTGAAAATATCTTAAAAGCTTAGGTACGCAATAGGCACACGATCGTGAAAATTTTCATTGGGAATAACAGTAAATGAATCAAGCAATTATTTTCTGGCACAATGAGAATTGGTAAAAAAGAAACCTCCTGCCAGGCAAATGAGAAGGCCACAAGGTCATACAATGCGAATTGATAAAATTTTCGGCAAATTTATTGTTGTAGGAGTAATGACATCATTCCAATATGGTGGACTGGTTTTAAAGGGTCCAAGTTGTTGGATGGTTTTGGTGGGGTTTGGGGGTTTTAAATAGTGATCAAGGCAACAATAAATTTGCCGAAAATTTTATCAATTCGCATTGTATGACCTTGTGGGCTTCTCATTTGCCTGGCAGGAGGTTTCTTTTTTACCAACAGTAAATGAAATTTAAATCAAGGGGTTAAGCGAGTACGGCTTAACGGGGCAATAAAACAGATATCCTGTCCCCTCCCTTATCCTAATGCTTATTTTGTTACTATGTAGCATGAAAATTTTACCGAATAAGTAAAAAGCATGATAAAACAGATTTTAATAACTTTGGTCGCCAGTTTGAATCCCAGCACGAGACCACACGTGTGAGATTATATTCAGAAACATACAAGTTTCTGGGCGACTCTATGTATGTAGCATGCATAGATATTTTATTTTATAAAGACTGTGTATTCCGATGAACTCTTGTTGCCCTTGGTACTGCAGGAAAATAATGATTAATCTTGCTGTACATAATTATTGCCCCGATTTCTGTGAAGGTTGTTTTTTTTACCTCAAAGAAAGGTGCGTTTTCCCTAGTCACACGACAATTAACTTTGGGCCAGTCGGTAAACGCGAAATTCTGGCTTATGTAAAGCAGTTTCTGTTATAAATGAGCTGGGTTTGGAAGCTAAAATAAGGAACCACTAAAAAGGTACCATGATTTTAGGATGAACAGGGATTATGTAAGGAAATTAATAATGGCTTAATTAATATTCATAACAGAAACAATACAATTAATTGGATGCATATTGCATAATATCATACATTTATTAAAATGCATGAGCCGAGTATTTATTCAGATAAAACGACTCCAGATAAGAATTATAATTGGGAGTCCTCTTCAAAGGTGATCTCGAGGCGGCAAGATCATTTGAGACTGAACAAGTGTAATTACACCTATTGTTAGAGTTTAAGGGATGGCATTACCAGCTGACATTATTTACGAGTTTCGTAGAACCTAAATGACTTTCTATTAGTAAATTTAATTACGATAAGATCGTCGCTCGTGATCGATCACTTCGTGGAATAACAATAAATCCCTACCACACGGGATGGTGGCATATACCTTCAAATCGCCGCATACGGGGAACAATTAATGAACACGAAAGCAACAATAGAATGATTGACATGCGTAGAGGTCCCATTTGGCGATAAGGGCCCAAGCTGTCCAAATGTTACTATATTTAGCATTTCAATAATAAATCAATACTACAATGGATCGATCATGGCCGATAACGCCACAGTATTTAAACCGATCCTCGGAATGCGTGATATCATTCGATCATCAGCCGCTCAACAGTTGTTAACTAGTTCACGCCAGTCAAATTCCGAAGGCCGCAATCCAGAAATACGCTAGGCTGATCATAGCCGTGCCGAGTTGGTAACGGGGCTTCGCCGCCTAGTTGAGCCGTGGGCCTATGGCCGCACTCAAGCTTTTTTTTATAGAGCTCAGTATTCTGATTCATTAGCAATAGCTATGATTGTTTAATGCTTAACTAGTACCAATCTGTACGCTACTAAATTAACCCGAGATTCCTTTAATATAGAGAATATCATAATGATTAGGTTTACCGCTCGACTTAATCCGTAATGCCGGTCGTTCGACTCATTGCCGATAATTGTAATAGATACAATCAAATCATAACAATCTGTCACTGATTTAATTGGCCATATTGTGGGGTCAATATTGTGTACACCGGAGTGTCTATTAAAGGCCCAGTATAATTGGATGCTTATTATTTAGCCTACAGGGATTATGCCTACCTATTTTATACATAATTAGTGTTTTATACAATTGATTGCCCTTATGCCATCCTAGATAATAATGTTTATTCTGGTCAAATGGTCACTGGAATAGAACATTACACATCAGGGAGGTGCTTCCACCATTGCTCTTCAGTATTTACATTAGTGAACTGCTACCTCAGATATGGGATTCCTCATCAATGGCCGCAAAATCAATCACCTCTGCCCTGCTGACGATCTGGCCCTTCTGGTAAAGTCCTTCAGCTTCTCAACTACATGTTGGTTTGGTCCGTGATCTTAAGTTCAACCCAACCAAGTCTGTAGGTATGTTTTTCCCAGCTTACTGCTATCTCCTACATGATTTGGAACCCCCTACTGTTACTCTCCGAGGCGAGAATCTTCTATACATTCCAAAAGTGAAGTACCTTGGAACTGTCACTGTCACCCTTGAAAGAGGCCGTTGTCCGTAACCAGAGAAGGAATCTCTGCATAAGCGCAAACACCATTCACAGATGGTTTCTTGGATGCAGCTGGAAAGTCGTAGCCACAGTACATACTGCGCATATCTCTCAGATTTAAGGTACTGTCCTCTGGTCAAACTGTTTTGCTCACTGTTTAAGTAGCTCGAGAGTCTGCTACAATAACGGCGGGGCAAGATGGCCTGATGGTTAGCATGACTGTCTCCAGAGGTCCCGGGTTAGAGTCCGGCCTCAGTCATCCCTGGCATTTTCAGGAAGAAAAGAGCCCTATGATGTTTCATGCTCATGTCGATTGTTGCATGCGAAAGAACCTAGCAAAATGGTCCCTCTCTCCTTTTGGCACCACGGCTTAAAGCTGGGTGCACATCAAAAACTGAATCTACAATAATGGCTTCAAGTTTATGCTTAGCCTGCTAAGCTGAAGCTGGGCCAGCATGCTCTTTGCTACCGTGTGAGAAGGCAGCTGTGGCGAAATTTGTAGACTTCGCTTTCTGAGCCAACTGTACACCTCTCAAAACCAAATTGTGAGGGCAGTTGTCTACTCAGGCCTCCAGTCTAATCAAGAAACTTTCTCTGCTATGGGGTGTTCTCAGGTAAGACTTGGGCATTTGTTTCCATTGTGTGTAATGCAGTATCTTTATGTAGTTATAGATTATTAATTTTAAAAAATTGGGGCCTTAGCAGGCTCATACCAGTTTTGGTTGGATACCATAACTTTCATTTGAACATACAAAATGTCACACCATCTTATCTTCACCTCTACGTTTTTTTCCTGAGGAATTTATGAAAATAAATTTTATCATTGATAATGTTCACATTTGCCATTGTCCTATTGGCCAAAAATTAACACGGTTGGGTTTACTGTACGTCCATTCTTCACATGCTTAAGCTTCAATGCCATTTTTGAGCGCACTGGGAAACAAACACAGATTTTCGTTCACTTTGCTCACTCAATCAGCACACCCCCTTCAGTTGCTCTTTCTGAGGTTATCAGACATGTAATTCTAGATGCCGGATGGCGACTCCAAGCATTTTCCTATGACTGCACTCAATAATTTCTGAATCTTTAAACACCGTACTAACTCTACTACTCTGAGCACTATAGAACACTACCGCCCAATATCGTACCTAAAGCGGAAAGTGATTAACTAAACAAAAAAACATTAAAGCTTGTATCCCCATACTAACAGCTGTGAGAGTACATGAATAGAGGGTGGTCCACAAAACACCGACGACCCAACATTTTCCAAAGTCCAACTTTTTTAGTTAGCACCCTCAGAAGCTCTGCCTCCACTTATATCCCTGGTTCCACAGTAGCCTCGTTTGTAGATAGAACCACCACCTCCTTTTGCATGTGATCTCATTCCACCTTTTCCTCGTGGACAGACAGTTTGATCCCCCCCCCCCCCCCCCAGATGATTTGTTATTGCCCCCTCATCGTAGTTACGTCAAGAGTCGGACTGGGGAGGAAAGGGCGCATATCTCGTTTATCGAAATGACTGGTGAGGGGTGCTATGCATTTGATAGGAAACTGATGAAGTGATGTTGCATCCAACCGTAGGGGTTTTGAGAAGTGCTCCAAGCTCCCCAAAAACAAGCAACAAAAGTCCGGAGTCGAGATCAAGAAGCTTTGCTTATGTTCATATTCTGTCATCATTTCTGGCTTCGGAGTGCATTCTTCAACACACGTTATATTCAAATAACGCTATTTTTAGAAATTTTGGAGTGGGTTGGGGGTGGGAGGTTAAAAATTGCATAAGGGAGGGAGAATAGAGAAGGGAATTTGTGTCTGAAAGGAAAGATCATCAGCGTACGGCGAATTCAAAACCATACATTTTTCTTAATGAGGAGAAAAAATAGACTACCAAGCTAAAGGGGCACCAAAAGTATGGTAGCCTATGGGTGCCTGTGCCATTGACAATGCTGACACGGTGAGAGAGAGAGAGGAGGAGAGAGCGAGAGAGGAGAAACTCCGGAAAGGGCCATTTTCTTGCTTGGACAATGGACATGCATATTTCTTCTCTGTATTCCTGGGCCGAGATGGTTTAACTAGTGCAACCAATTTACATTTTTCCTTCAATTCAGGAGAAATTTCGAGGACCTTCCTGTTAAACAGTTTTGACGTCAGATAGAAGAGTAGGAGTCGAAGTTGGCTGCTTGTGTCTTTCAGAATGTCTGTGGCCAAGTAAGAGTCCCTTCGATGAAACACAGAATTGATCATGGATCTCGTACTGCATTGCAATAAATCAGCTAGGAAAGAGGCTACACGCTTCATAGCTAGAGGCTGTGTTCGAGGATGCCTTCACTTCTGGAATCTACAAGATCCGAGAGGTACGATGTAGCGTTACAGTCACTGGTGGCCGAGTATACTAGCTCCATGTGAGAATAGGCTCGGACTCATCCGAATTCTAATTCTGAATGGAGAAAAATTAGTCGAATCCGGATTAGTTTGCTAGACCCCCGTTCAGAGTGCAAAAGGAAAAGCACAGCGAAAAGGGGTTACTTGTTAGTTTCTCCACCGCTCACCAGAACACGCCATTGTCACTTAATTAATGGATTCGTGCTTGGACCAACATTCACACTGTGGCGCTAACAGCCCACAAATCGTTTAACTTTTTAAATTTCTAAATAATAAGTACTGGCAGTTGTATAAATTCCCCTTGAAAATTAGTGCATACCTTTGTTTATGCGAGGTACATTTGCGTAAGCATTAAACGAAACGCGTTTGCCACCTTGTGATGGAATGTTGCTAATTCGAATTTCAGTCCACATTAGCGTCCGGAGCCCAGACTCAAGTGATGCGAAGCAAAGCGTGTTCGATCCACCTATGAATGTGGATTCGTTTAACTAAGATACGATCCACATCACTTCGGATGTGTATATTCCGTTCGGACGCATTTATCATTTAATAAGCGTTTATGCAGATTAAAGATGCGCTCCGAACAAGGTAAAACATAGTGAGACAAAACACAGACAATATAAAACAAACTTATCACAAAAGTAGCAACATACACATTCGCCAACATATTTTAATGCAAAATTACTGTTACAGATTTTGTACAAACATTCTGTTTTACTACTGCACATTAAAGTACAAACATTGCGTTCTTAAAATCTGTTCTTATATAACACGACATTTGTACATTTATCACACCTGCACAGGGCATCCAGCACCCTTTTTTTTTTAACGCTGCAAGCACGCGAGCACCATATGAACAAGTTATGTGCGTTTCCATTCAGTCAAACACACAAGACCCTGACAGACCGACGGCCTGCTTTTACACTTGATTAGCTAAAACATCTTGTGTTAGTATAATTTTCTTATTTACAAATCGACCACCACACAAAAATTGATTTAAGGTTACAAATGTTACACTTTCACACTGTAATGATTAATATATACATGTTTACAATCTATGTTCAGAAAAAAAAAGTGGCAAAAAAGTTTAAAAAAAATAGGGACCATTTTTCTGAATCTAAAATCAATTTTCTAAATGTAGGATAAAAATTTTATAAGAATATTTTCACGTGGTACTGACATTTTAATGCCAAAGTCTATTGAAACTTTGCAACAAATTGTACTGCTGAATTTCAGCGTCTTCTTCCAGTGGCATAATTAGGGTGTTGAATTAGGCAGGGAGAGCACTGATGTCTACTCGGTGTAGAAGAATGCTGTACGTGCCTTTGAATTCCTATCTTGGGGGTATTAAGCCATAAATCAAAAACATGAAGTGTATTAATGCAGACGTAAAACAAAATTCAGACAATAATCATAGTTTACCCTTTTAAGCACATTAAAGGTACATTCCTCCCAATGCCATTTTTCTCGATCCTCCACATCAAGTACGGCCCCAAAGAACTAATTATGTCTCGTTACTTAATCCATTGCTAAAAATCCGTTTTAAAATGTAACGTCTAGGAGATTTTCTGTTAAATATTGGGAGCTAATTTAATAGCATCCTGCTAATATTTACCTGGCAATAACCATGACGTTTCATCTGCTGTGTGCATGTACTAATTTTAATAATTTGCTAATAATTACCACGAGATCAAAAATCTAACAAACTAATGTGGTAAAAATTGAAATTATATATGCCAATAGATCGCCGAAGAATAATTATAAGATAGTAGCCTAAAAAATTATAAAGTGTGATGTTCAAGTAAGAAAATCTTTCCGGTTTGTGGCGACGAAATTTTTGCGTAGATGCCGTTTCATCTATTGGCCAAAGGCCAACCGAGATAATAGCTGGTTCCTCGCTTTCCTTTTTAGTCGGTCTGTACTACGCCGAGTCTTGCGAAACGGTGCGATGGTAACAAGCACGGATGGAGATCTGCGCGCGGTTGTTATAGGACAAGGGCAGAGAATGACCACCTTGGGAGGAATATACCTTTAACCACCAGTAAGAATTTGTAAGTACTCAAACTAAAATCAACTTCGTAATTTTTAGCCACGAATACTTCAACACAACATCCATGTGCTTTTCCCCAAAAACAGTTCAAGCTGCCAGCGCTAAGCAGCTTCCCCATGCAGCTAGAGGCCACGTAAAAGATGTCACCCTTTCTCGCCAAGCACGATTGCTTAGTGTTGCAAAATAGAGTACAGAAAACATTTAACATGAAACGGCACTCAGTAATTACAAATAAACCTAGTTGTAAACTTAGTATCGTCGTCGACCATACGTTAACATGTCCTTAGGTAGGCGTCTCTGACTTAAGCGAAGCATTACAGAAATGAGTTGTAGGAAACATGTTAGTCGCGGTAGGCGTATCTGACTTAGCGAAGCATTACAGAAATGAGTTGTAGGAAACATGTTAGTCGCTTGACAGTTACTACAGTTTTCAAACTAATTATTGATATACTGCGTGATGAACACCCACAAAATAAAACTAATTTTTGACGATCTGTTTTTGGCAAATATGCAAACGGTTAGATTTGCCATAAAAACCTTAATAATTCAGATTGCAATGTAAGACAAAAGTATGCATTAAACAGTGCTAACAAAACTGTTTTAGTTTGTTTACAATTTCACGAGTCTTGCCCTAGCTACCATCCACAATCTATCAAAATTGTCCCTTTCCGTCCCAAGAAAACCTCGGCTAAAATTTAAAGTCCAAATACTGCACTTCTGTTTCTTTTCTTTATAAAGTCCCCTTTACGCAAAGCCTTAAACGTTAATATTAGCAACGATAAAACAGGTCTTCTCTAATAGTTCATTATATCTCACATAAAAAATATGGAATTTCGGAATACCACACAAGCGCTGCAGTTTAACCTTCCTAGTAAGTACAAATGGGTTGTGTAGAAACCTTCCCGTGTTTACAAATTTGTTTTTGAGCAAGGGCTTACATTCCATTAAAAAATTAACTAATGCAAACTACAGTAGTTGAAAAGATGACATGTTATGTACATGTACCATTTCAAAAAGCCCGACCAGCCACAAAAAAAAAAAAAAAATCAATATATTTGAAATGTCGAAAACGTACCTAACAAAACTACATTCGTTCCTTTATATTATTCCCCGATTTGCAATATATTTTTCTGCTATGACTACTTAAAATTGCTTGCAATCGCTATTGATCCCATAGGTGAACGAGAGACGTCTGCGCCAACTGGATGCCCTGGCTCCAACTAATACACAACTAAATAATTTACAAAATGGGATTCTGTAGCACCTACTGGCAGTTTATTCAAACCCTTTATTATATATTTGTGACATACACAATTAAAAAATAAATACAGTCAACGGTTTTAACTTAAAATTGGTTGTGCTGAACTGCGTCTTCAAGAGCTGCCTGTGAAAACCACGTACTAATGCCACCACTACTGTGCATTATATGCACTTACAGTAGGGAAGGGGGCAATGTCTGCCACATGCAACATTAACAGCTCACATGAAACTATACGTGCGTCGAGATAGTCCTTCATTGTTAAGTGTTGCTTAAAACACAAAATTAAATAGGTAGGCTGGCATCTTGGCAAATTAGGCAAATTCACCCGACTTACATGGCAGGCAACACTTCTATTATATACACTCACTTTCACCAATACTACGCTTCCAAATTTTTATTTTGTATTCCTCCGAGGCAGTATACCGTACCCAGAAAAAAAAACCGCGCACGCAAAATCAAAAGTTTTCCACACAATTCATGACCTGTAAAGATATGAAAATTTCAACAAACAAGTAGGCTACTTAATGTTAAAACTAAACATTGGTCGGGTTAATTAGCCGTGAGCAACAATTTTTCTCTATTTGGTGACCATGTTCGTTTGAAAATGTTAATTTTTTTTTTAGAAATAACTCACTGATGCAGCTAGTGACTTGTGGTTTGCACCATTGGAAAAAACTTAAAATGGTGTATTTGAATGTGAAAATCAGTCAATATTTAGCAAAATTTCCGTCATGTCTGCATACAAGCAGCACGTTTCTTTTTTTGGACAAACATTTTTCGAAACAATTGTGTGGCTTATATGCAAGCTAATACGGTATGCCATTGCCCACGCAAGAAGACAGCAGTATTACAATGTGAAATACCGTTTAGTAAATTGGAATTAGGTCGATGAGGAAATAGGGTGAGGAAATAAAAGGGAACCCAGCTCAGAACTAGCACTTCCTTTGCGGTTTCGTTACGTAGTTCTTACATACGGTATAGACCACGTCACTGTGTAGAACCATATAAAACTTTCACATCGACTTTTATTAACAGCACTAATCAAACAAACTAATGCTACGTACATCACTACAAAATCAGGATTTATATTCCGCAGACAAGGCGGCACTTCTTTACCACCTAATTATTAGCACATCTGCATTTTTTTTTGTGTCACCACGTTATTACACGCACCAATGCCATTTATCAAAAGGAAGGGAAATCCAGATATAAAAAAAAAAGGCTATAGGCCTACAACTAAATTAATTTCTCAAGTTTACGGGTGTTACAAAACACCGTTCATAAATACCAAGAAATTTCATGCAGAAAAAAAATAAATGAATGGTCAAGCTTGTATCTTACCGAACCTTTTACATACTGGCAATTGCAGGAAACTTAATACTAAATTTCAGAACTGTGCATCAGGAACAGTTGAGGCCGGCTACGGCAATTTTAAACAAGTGTCAGCCCTAGTCGGTCTGTGCTACTGACAACTGCAGAACAGCAGCAAAAGCCACGAATTCAAGCCATTCACCAAGAAAGGTTAAATTTCAATGCTATCTTCGTCTGTTATCTGCATGAAACAATCCAGTTTGCCTTGCTGAGCCATTGTGCTTGCCCACCAAATCCGGCCAGTAGGATAGCAAGCTAAAACGAATGCTAACATTTCTATGGTTTGTTAGTGGCTCACGAGTTCACAAGTGAAGGATATACTGAACCAAATTTGGGCAATAAGGGATTGATAAATTCCCCACATTCACAGTCAACGCAACACCAAAAGTTCCATGTAAAAGATTATTTACAGGCAAATTTTCAGCGATATCTGTCACCTTCAAGCCAAACCTCCGAAACCATGCAAGCAACTGTACAAACATTCACAAACTTTAATTCGGCGCACGATCTCGGCGGAACTTGCTCAAGTTCTTGCTCGGACAGCTTACGGTGTTGACGGTGCTGCCCTGTTGCGCCAAATTCTAATTTGTGGACGTTTGTACCGTTGCCTGCAAGGTTCTGGAGGCAACTGAAGAAGGTACTAGATATCAGCCACTGAAAAATCGCCTGTAATAGCAAATAATCTTTTACATGGAACTTTCGGTGTTGCGTTGACCGAATAATTTCTGTAAACCAAAGTAAATTTGACGTTATGTCAATCTTTAAGATTGATAAGTTAAAAAAAAAATTACAAGCAAATACTTTCCTACATTTTTTGAACAACCAATAACCATCTTACTGATCTTACAATACCAACCGCCATTCTATACACAGGCAAGTGATGTGATTTTACCAAGCCTGCTAGTGACCTTATTTGGTAGAAGTTTGCTCCAGAACCATCTTGTTTCGACAGTGATCAGTTCTCAATAACTTGGGTTTGTTCCACGGCTGCATAACGGTTAAGACACAATAAATGGTAGGGGTCGACCGAATCCGAAATGGTTCTGAAGCCGGACCTTTAGGATATGGATTCGGAGTAATTTTTCACGTCGAGACAATTTTTCAATAACTTCGTTAATTTTTTACTGTTTTAAGTTATAAGGAAAAAAACAATGAACAAGTTGCAAAAATGTGTACTCAAGTCTTTAAACTTGACTCAATTTAATACTTTACTCAACTAGAGAGAAATAGTCTGTATAAAATGCAAAGGGATGAAACAATCAACAGAGGTTTTTTATTTCGGATTCGGTTAGAATCCGGATCAGATTCGCCACATCTTATAAATTATCCGGATCCGATACAGATTTTGTAAAAGTAGATTCGATCAATCCCTAATAAAGGGCGATAAGTTCTCGGTGTAACCCAAAAACTGCCAATGAGATAGGGTTAAGTAGTCAGTATTTAATATTTAATTAAGCAGAGATCATTTAAACAGTATTTAACTGTAGATTCTTGATATATTGAAGTCCTGAAAAGGAATTTCCCGAATATAAGAACTTTTCTTAACTACAGTATTTGGTTAGCCATCTTCCCTTTTTACGGTAAAAATACCTCCAATGTAAGAGAAAAAAAAAAAAACTCCATATAAGGTACAGCTTCATACAAAGAGCCCCTTCTAGTACTGTAAAGGTCTTTTCACACACTAAAAACCAACCTCGTGCAGAGCCAGTTTATGAAACGTATCAACCAATGAAAAGGGCAAATCTGAACCCAAAATTCCTACTTTTTCACTGAACAATGAAAAATAAGAACACCATTCTTGAAGTACACTCAATATGGAGATTATTTTGCTTTAACGGTTATGTTTTTCACTCTGTATCACGAATTTTGAAATCACTTAACTTGCAGTTTACTGAAAAGGAAACTTCCATATTAAGAACTCTGTTCACTAGGCTGTTGGTTATTAAGAGCGCTTACTGTACTAATTTCAGAATAATAATCGAATGAGATCATGTAATACTTTCAGCTATCTTTTATTTTTACATGCATCTTCGCAAACTTCACGTATTCCTTTTGTTCCATTTCTCAAAAAAGTAACTAATAATGCAAGACGAAGCGTGAAGTATACCACTTTGTGCGGGCTGAATTTTGCTTCTTAGCGCATCTGTCTTCTAACTTGTGCGATAGGAAAGCATAATGCCACCAAGCAAACCACAATGCCTTGGCTGTATCAAATCAGTCGATCGTCATGGCTACAGAACAAAATTACCAGACTCCTTAAGAATGCAAAGACAAGGTACATCTGAGTACATCCGTTCCATGACACTGCCAATCTAGACAATTCACTTAAAAAGATCAAATTAAAATCACTGAATAGCCAAGGACAGTGAAAATCCAGACTAGAATTAAATTCAACCATCAACAAGCAACCAACACGTTTTTGACATCATTAACGGACACATTTTCTTTATTGCAGACTGAAGATTGTATTGGCCCCAAAAATATACATGAAAACCCACGGAATATTTTTTTTTTTAGTTCAACCATTTACATTCAATTGTTGGTGGACTGTTACTTAACTGGCTACTCTTGGTCATACATTGAAATTCACTAGAATATTTTTTTCAAGCACCCGTAGCCGAGCCAAATTTAAGCAAACTGACTTTTATAAAGCGAATGATTTGGACATGCTTATAAATTAACTGGTCCCGTATAAAAGTTTTGATGACACAAAGGATAAAACTAAACTTTGGACCTACACAACTGGCTACGTGAGGGAATGGTTTATGATGTATATGGAATTTCTTATTGCCGTTTTGCTTAATTTGTAGAGTACCATTATATAACAATACGGTATTTTATTGGTGGGTTATAATGAGTGATTGTGTTCCCACAGGCATAAAAAATGTACTGTCTCAAACAACAAATACTCTGCTTTTGGTTTTAAAAGGACTTGTTTGTAATTCGGCTTTGGAGCCTGACAGATGCCTTTGCAAAACACATTTGATACGATTGTTCACGCCTATAACACGATAATTTACACTTGCTGCAAGTAATTCATCTTTCAGCAAGTCTAGAATCTGAAAGTTTTCTTTTCGTCACATTTTCAACATTTACAAAAACAGCACCTTTACATTCTTAAGAGAACGACACTCATTTGGTCACACTGCACATTTTGTTAAAAAAAAATATATAGGAATTTGTGCGGGCCCTAAAACTGAAAAGGAGGGGAAGCACGACTAGCCTGCACTGTAAACATCACAAATAAAATATGAAAAAGTTTCCGAATTTCTTTAAGCCTTATGCGTGTATACTCACTTTGCCGTACATTTGGATGCCTTATTAAAGTTCGCGGACAAACTCGTTCCCTTTTCGTAATAAACTTTGTTCTGAGCAATGCAACAAAAATAAATAATACAACCAGAAAATAGAAGATTTACAAGTCATTGGAAGCCCTAACACAGTCGGACATCAAATTAATACGTACTTTTGAGCTTCCATCAGCATTTAAAAATTACAAGGGCGAAAAATTACAAAAAAAAGTTAATAAAATATAAACAAATAATTACTCAATAAAAAAAATTCTGTCACAGAGGACATGTTTCTCACCCAAAAAAAAAAAAAAAAAACAGCTTATTTTAAACAGTATGGAATGGATACAAACATTATTTACGGGCAGTTTCCAAAATGAAAATACTGAGGAACTACTACCAACAATGACGCAAAGATTTCTTTTACTCTCCATGATTTAACGTTCATTATCATCAGATCAAACGAATAATTAAAAAAAAGTTTACTAATTGTGATTGTCATGCTTCTATTCAAAACGTACGAATTGAGAAAAAAATTATGAGCAAAGTTACACACGCCTATTTTTTAATTTGCTCCAATACTATCATTTCACTACTTGCATACATACACACTTTTTTACACTACACTGCATATGTGCAGCATAAAATAAACATTAAAACCCAATGGTACCCAACTACGGGAAAACCTTAATCCTTAACCTAAAAAAATCACGCCTTCCTACAGATGAAATAGGCCAGCGAGACTAGAAAAGGTGTCCACGAAAGAGTGAGGCAACAAATGGCCGACACCACAAACCGGGCAGAGACCAGCAGCATTACCACACGTGACGGACACGTGTAAGGACATGTAATTTCCGCAATAATACTAAGCCCGATTTTGCGGCGAGTTTTGTGGCGATGAAGGTGCAATTTTGCGGTGATGGATATGGCGGCTGAATTTGTTAACTGCATCCACTTGGCTCGTATGTGCACCACAAATGTGGTTGATGATGATTGACTGCTCACTTACGACAACCTTGTGCCACCAATATTGTTTGGTGTATATTCAACCGAGTATTGCTTCGGTGATAACTGCTATCGGAATTTTGTTCCAGTAGCTAGTTGTCAATTATAATGGCTTGGTTTTCATTGAATTTATGTCATGAAAAATGGAGTAATTTTGCGGTAAATTTTGCGCTATTTTTAGAAATTTTTGGCATTTTGCGACATGTATTGAATTTTGTGATAGTTAATTGGATGTTTTTTGCTTCAGTTAGTGATTGTTTACCTACCACTTCAAGAACAATTTTTATAACTCACTTACAGAAAATGAAATCGCAGAAATTACATGTCTTTAGACACGTGGCACAAGACGTCTGGAGCCGCACACAAACACTCCTACCGTCAAATTCCTTACGAGAAATGCATTTGAGGGGCATTGAATCCCTGGCAATCCAGCATGAAGTATCCTGAGGTTCAGTGCTGATGAGTCTACAAGGCTCCTCGAACCCTTCAATCCAGTTATCTCATCAGCAGAGAACTGGGGAAAGCCTTACGAAAAAGTGGCATAGTGAGAAGCAGAGAATGCTACGTCATAAGTACGGAAGCTCGGAGTCGCGTCGTAGTCGTCTGCTATTTCCACAACGATCGATGCACGTTGGACAATGTAAATAATGTAAATCTTGTAAATAAGCTTCTTGTGGTGGCCTGATGAAGACAGGAGGACTACATTTTTTCCATCTTTAGTCATTGCAGCCTGTCAAAAATGTGCAAATCGGTAGGGTGTGTTTGTTTTTTTAATTTGAGCACGATTTCGTGTCTTGGAACACATACTTTTTCTATTTTTTTTTTAAACTGTAGATTGGTATAATTCATTTATAAACAGTCCTAGGTAGTTTTCTGCCATTTCCTGTAAGCATACAACGTAAAGAAACAACTCATCCACATCATTTTATTAAAAATTCAAGAGAAAATTGTAGTGTTTTTAATATGCTTTCTGCAATTTCTCAGGCACTAGGGTTTTCCTGTGCTCGGGCACCGTCGGGTTATAATAAAACACTGATTAGCTTTTAGTTTAGTGATACCCGATTATATTCGTAATGGTAATTCAATGTGATTAAACTACCACTGTTCAATGTAATTAAAAAAAAAAAAAAAATTAAAAACTTCCATAAGCCATAAAAAAAAATTGGAATTACGATGAGAAAATTACACAAAATACTCCAGACTAGCTTTAATTTAAATCAATGAAAACTAATTTAATTTAATAAACAAAAGATCAGATTTCTTCCTATGTAGAGTAAATTATTAAAAAATTTCTTACAGCAACATTTCAACCTAAAAAAGCGCAAACCTGGCTGGAAAAAGGTGGCAAAAAATTAGCTTTACCTTTCTCTATAAACATCCAATACAAAAAACACACCTGCACTTTTTCCATTCCTTAACACTTAAGCCTCTGCCACTATGTTTGGCTACCTTTTGAAGAAGCAGTACTCAATTCACTAGCTCACTTACACAAAATCGAGCTAAAGTACTTAAAACAATATTAGAATAGATTAAAAAAAAAAAGTCCACAAATTTTCTTTCCCAATACGAACGAAAGGCAAACATATATATTCATTGTACTTTTTTTTCTTCTTCATCCTCCAAGGGAGCGACAACTGTTGGTTGGCTCCCTTCGTTACTGTTGGACGAACTTGAACTTACGTCGAACACAAGTTTGGACTTAGCTGGCGTTCCTGGACGGGTGCTCTCAGGTCGGTGATGCCGCTTAGGAGGCAAAACCCATGGAAGGACAACAACTGACAGCATGCCAATGACGTGAATGAAGAAATATAAATGTCTAATTTGGGAGACAAAAAAAAAAATTAATTCAAGTGATCAGGAGCAACTTGGTGGATACAGTACATGGATTCCATACACCATCAATGACCATTTTGGAAAGGAATATTTGGTTTTTCCTTTTCCATGCATTATCTTCATGAACTTTTTAATTACTTGCTAAGGCACTAAAAATCCTCACACACACAGCCTTAAAACAATTAAAATCTTCCGACCAGCCAGCATCGAAAAACCAAATGTAACGATTTCTAATTCAACACATTCAGTGGTCTATTCTAATCATTACCTCCCCCCACCCTTCCCGTCCCCCCCAAAAAAACCTTCACGAGACCCAGCTTTTTTTGTCTTTGCATTAGTCTTTCCCTCCCGACTGCCAGGAAAGACTTGCACCTACTTTTTGCGGCAAAAAAAGGCCTTTTTTTAAAAAGAAATATGCCCTATTTTGCTTTTTTGAAATGTGTTGTAGCCAGGGATTTGGGCTGGAGGGTAAAAAGTTTGGTAGGTGTACAACCGTTTCGCCGAATACCATTTCACGAAATAAAATATTCTTTCAAAATTTAACATTGAAGAAGTTAAAGATGCTTTCCTAATTGGAAGGAATTTGTTTTTAATTAAGGTTTTTTATGTTATAGGGTAAGCCACAGCGATCGCGGCAGGTTAGGCAGGTAATTTCGGGGGAAAAAAATATATTTGGCAACATGGAAATCCCTTTTCGCCGATTTTTAATCATGACTTTATTTTCGGCATAAAAAGAAAAATTTTCGACGAAATAAGTAAAATTTTCGGCGAAATACGTATACGCCTACCAAACTTTATTGCTTTCATAAGAGGCAGACTACAACTTTTTATGGTTGGGTAGGCGTTAAATTTATTTATTAGGCAGCGGCGAAGGGAAGAAACCTGTCCAAAAAATGAGGTGAGCGCCATACACCGGTTAAGACACTGTCGCAAGACGTATTTAGGCGACTCACGACAACAAACGAAGCTCCTTCTAGTTACGACTGTAGGGTCTCTCCACCAGATGCGACGTTTTGTCTTGCAACGTTTCCTCGCTACACATTTGCCTAATTTGGTGTGCGGCCACTGTGTTTTTCTAGCTGCACGTTTGTCTGGTGGGGGGGGGGGGGAATTGAGGCT
>JAHWFP010242005.1:58893-78332 GCA_023313725.1 Lithobius niger
GGGGGGGGGGGGGAATTGAGGCTGAATGGCGCGTCGACAACTTGATCATTAGCGCCAACCTCAGTCACAGTGCAGTGGTCCGGGTTGCCACTGCACCACACATTACAGAGATGATATTCAAACCCCTAATCTAAATCTTGTCATACATCTGTACCTCCTGCAAAAATTGAAAAACACCGGACAGGAGGACAGACTTATCGCCCAACTGACGCGCAATGTCATGCGGAAGATGAAAACGACGACGAACACCATCAAGATGGCGACAATCAACAAGTAAGTGGCGGACCGTAAGTGGCCGCCGACACCAATAACATTCAGGAGGGTCAACCCCCCGCAAAAGGAAACAGTGAGTAAGTCGAGTGTGACCAATGCGCAAACGGGCCAACACCACCTCCTCACGGCGACTGCGGCGACACGCCGAGTGCCATTCCTCAACAGTGCCTTTAATAGCTCGTAATTTATTGCCGTCCTGTCCATCCCACGAGGCTTGCCAAAAAGCGTGTAACCTCAGACGCAGAGTTGGAAAAGCGTCCGAGGGAACAAGGCTGAGATCCCTTCCGAGAGGGCCAGAAAGGGCCCCTTTTGCTGCAGAATCCGCTTGCTCATTTCCACCTATCCCAACATGGCCCGGGATCCAGCAGAAAAGCACGGTTTTCCGCTGGCCAGGCAAGCGGGAAAGCAAATCTTGGACACGTTGTGTCAAGGGGTTCCGAGGATTGTAATTTGCCAAGGACTCCAGGGCACTCATGGAATCGCTAAAGATAATGAAATGCGTGCCCTGAAGGCCAAGGATCCATTCCACCGCCAAACCGAGAGCCAAAAACTCTGCAGAAAACACAGAATAGCCTGATGGAAGGCGATGGGCAACCATCACTCCCTTACAAACACAAGCACAAGCCACGCCAGCGTCTGACTTCGACCCATCAGTAAACAGCCGCTGATAACCGGCGTACTGAGAACACAGCCGGCGGAACTCCTGTAAGTACCTTGCTGGTAGAGTGGAACCCTTGTCTGGTGGTGCAGCAGACCATACGACTCCACTTTTCATTAAGATTGAATGAAAATGTTAACGAGCAGACAAATTTTTTTTTTATTTGGTGTCTTTTGTAACATTTTTGCAGAGACTGAATAAAAAGGCACGCGCGGGGTACTAAACTCAGTATTCTCCAGCCTTACGCACTACTGTTTCCCATAAGTACCTCAATGGAATAGGCATTTTTCATTGTAAGTTTTTTTTTGGGTTAGCATATATTAACCAATTAAAAAGATTTAGCATGGGTAAAACACTTGGGGGGGGGGGGGGGGTCAAGTGTTAATTTCTGTGTAAGCATTGCAGTAAGTTTGCTTTTGAGCCATTAGATTTTATTTATAATATTTAACTTGTAAAGGGGACTGTAAGGAAACAAAAAGGCACGTTGGGTTACAAATGTTCTATAAAATGTTTCTTACATTCATATCTTGTCGAAATTCAGACAATAAGTCTATGCACACATCCGTAACATAGGCAACACCTGAAAGACAGAAGCCAAGGCACCAGGTGCCAAGGCTTTTCTACAAAATTCTTTATAAAAACTATACTTACAGCACTGGTACTAATAGTTTCAAAATCTTGTAAACATTTACATACATTGGAGGGGAGGGGGCCCAGAAGTTATGCCCCAGAAACTTGCTCCCCAGAATCTGAGGCATTTTCAGAAAATTTGACTGTTAAAAATGCTATTTTTGAGGTCCAAAAATGACTTTTTCTTCCAGTTTGGTCAGTGGTTTTTTACTCCCCCCCCCTTGACAGCCCCCTAAAAAATTTACCCCCCCCCCCTTGAGAGGGTCAAAAAATTCATGACTTCCTAATTTCTCCCCCCTCTCCCCCCAGCGATAAATAATGATCGATCCCTAATCTAACCTAGGCTGCCTTCGAAAATTAACCTGGTTAGATCAAGCAAAAGTAACTCGTTTCTTCTACACGTCCCGAATTAGTATATATATATATATATATATATATATACTATTTTTTTTTTTTTTACCAAAAACCGTCACTAGAAATATTTGTCATCGTTTCGGCTCTCATTCACGTGACAGCAATAAACAACAAGACAGTATTATTTTGAACAGCAAGAAGGAGTTGATTTACGTAGCCTACTTGCTGTTAAGATACGTTTGTGCGGTTCGGTTGTTTAGTTTACTACCTGATGCGTAATTTGAGTGCTATTATGTAATCGTCAAAAATTAAGCTAGATCAGAGGATTATTTAATATTTATAATGCGACGTGTCGCACGACCCACGTAATTAGTCCATGCAACAGCGTGTTCCTTCGCAACATGAAGTCAATTTTCAAAGGCACCCATGGTGTGGTTCGGGGACAGCATTGGCTTCTTCTCACAACTCCAGCGTTATAATCTCCGCAAAATGTGCCGAACACGTTTACTCCTTTTCTGCGCCATTCAATCCTAAATTGGCTAATTCTACACTCGGAGGGTTTTTTAGTATTACTAGGTAGTAATAAAACGAAGTAGATTTGCTTATCCTTTTCGAATAATTGCCACATTGTGGTACACAGCATCACATTTGTTTGTTTAATTTTAGCGAAAACCGAAACCGAATGAAGTGGAAGTGGAGGTTCTCGCGTAGCCTCGCTACCGGTCGTGGCGCATGCGCTCTGGCTAAGTTGCCGTTTACTACTTCCGTAAGTTTCGCTGTAGTTCCCGATTCCTACCGTCAACAACTGGATTTAAAATGGAACAAAAATGGCGCTGCTCTTCGAATCAAAAGAAACAGCTTTTAGAAAATTGATATTTGGACATACTAAACCTACGTTTGCAGTTTTTTGTGTGTCTAATGTCTGTGTACGATGACCTAGGGGCTTATTTCGTAAGTATAAACTACTGGAATTCCCCTTTAACGTTTAATGGTTGTGTGGTTATATAAGGCAGATTCACCACTGCCAAGCTTATAAGGCAGCAAGAGTAGGGATCAAGGCAAGTATATGTTGTAAAGTAAGCTCTAATAGATTGTAATCATATAGTGATGTGTGTGATACATTGCGTACAGAATTTATGTATAGAATGGGTACAGGTTGAAATAATATATGTCTGTAAGCGACTGTAACAGCAAAATGAACAGAACAAGAAAAATTCACTTTTTTTTTTATTTTGCACGACCAGGCTTTTAACATAGGTTATATTTTTAAAACACTAGGCATTAGTACTATGTTGATTAATGCAGGCTTAGCATACTTCAGTTTAATCTAGTTACACCTTAAATTTACTAAGGTTTAACCATACTTTAACATACATTAAACTTTAAAATGATTGTATTTTAACAAGCATCAAACCATATTTTAACATAGGTTTATTGATCTAAATGATCTAATCCATAATATGCTCTAAAGTTTTAAGCATCCCTTAACAGAGGTTTGCCGAGTCACACTGCCGTTTTATTATAATGTTGAGTGAGGTTTTAACTGTACTCACGTAGGTTTAACGTAGGTTAAATTCTAGTTATATCTTAATCTAGAGCTCACGATTCCGACGTGGTATACCATAAGTTAAACCAAGGTAAAACTGTCCAACTTTACCATATGTTAAATCATGGTAGAACCTTGGTTTTTTAACCATGATAACCATGGTTACCAAGGTTTTGGAACTAAGGTGAAATCACAATTCATTTTTGCTGGGCAGAGCTTTCCATTTTATTTTATTTGTCCCCTTTTTGTTTCACAATACCAACTGCTATCATCCCCGTATGTCATGACGTTCAACTGGTTCCAACAGGCCCTTTAGCCAGCAAACGTGCAATATTTACCAGCTAAGTCCTATAAGGCTATTCCTCACCTAACAGAAAACAATTATGACATTTGGTCAATGCAAGTCGAATCTGTAGCATGAACCGAAGACTGGTTCTTTCCTGTCTTAGGAGTTAGGCCAGTCAACGCCCCCCCCCCCCCCTGCTGAAGCTGCGTGGCAAATGAAGAATGACGCGTGCCTTTCTTATTTTTTTTATATATAAAACCATAGCGCACGATCTACTTCTACAATTTAGAGGCATTCATTCGGCTCACCAAGTCTGGGATCAGATTACCGTTTCGTATGGGACTCTTAACACACACAGGCAATGGTAACAAATATGTTCGTCGAGTTAACAAGAATTTCTATCTACCCACAGGAATCCTTCACGTCATATGTGACCCGTGTTAGGGGATTGTGCAGGAGCTATACAGCTACCGGGTGTAATATTGCAGAGGCGGAGGTGTGCATTTATTTACTTCCGATTGGCCATCTCCAAACGATTATAGAAATTCTGAGAAATACCCCCACCCTTCTCACGTTAGACAATGATCCACATACCTCGACCTTTTTTTCCCCAGTCTGCGGGCCACTTTCAAATGCACCCCCCAACCCAGTATTTTTTTTCAAGTTAGTACCTCCTAACTACGCTTTTTGGTTGGTAAATACACATTGTAATTGTGCATGATCTCTACTAGATTTATGAGACTTTCTGATTTGATTGCTTATTTGTGGAATGATATAACTTTCTTTTGCGAAACTAAGTAAATCTAGTACAACATTTTTAGGATGATGCATATCACCACTACAAAAAAATTTCTAAGAGAAAAATGTCATGAAATGTGCTAAATTTTGCGCGTGGAAAAGTACAGGGAACTACTGCATAATAATTTATAGTATTTAAATTTTTAAAGGCGAATACAACAAATGCCCCCAAAAATGAACCCCGAGTACAAAGGACGTTAAAACATGAACGATTATCAATCAAGATCACCCACAAACAACTAAGTGTGCCTAACCTAACCAGGCTACAGTAGAATACAAGCCTAGTATAAATGTTACTCTCGTTACCAAATATAAATGGTACTCGTGTTACAAATTTGAATGTTACTCGCGTCATGTTACCAAGTATAAATGTGTAACTCCTGGTACTCACCTATAAAAATATAAAGATGCTCCCAGATCTAGCAGGACAAACGGTGTGGCCACATAAGCTATTATTACTCGAGTTGCTAAACATGTGGTAGCATCGTATAAAAAAGACAAAGAAGCATTTGTCTTAAAATGAGGACGAATGCTACGTCGGATCTATAACAAAAGAAAATCACATGTAGACAAAAGAATTTAGTAAGTCACTTGACAGAGACAAAACAGTAATGCTGCTGCCTACTTTACTGCAAGAAAATAAAAATAATACGACAGTTCTCTAGCCTATTCCTCTTCCACAAGTGATAAGCGCTGTAAAGGTTAACAGCTTAAACATTATTCTAGCAATAAAACCAAACCGGTTAAAAACTGCAATTATAGACCAAAAATTCTACGATATTGCAGTTTCCTTTCACTAAGGCACCAAACAAAAATTCTGCAAGTTTTCTATCACTCTACAAAATACAAAATTTCTTTTTACACACAGAATCGTCTCAATACATTAATCGTTGAAATCAATGAACGATTAACGTATTGTTGAGACGATTCTTGTGTGTAAAAAGAAATTTTTTATTTTGTAGAGCGATAGGAAACTTGTGGAATATTTGTTTGGTGGCTTAGTGAAAGGAAACTGCAACATCGTAGAACCAGTTCATATTAAGGGAGTTTTTTTTCACAAAGCAACTTACGTAGTTTGTTTTTAATGGACATCAAACACACATCCCAACAGTTTTCAGATAAATGCAATTTGTGTACATAAAAGAACCCAGTTGCTTGAATGGGATCAAGCTTCGAGACCTACACCTAACTATTTGCGACCAATTTGTGGCTTCAGCATTATAACTTCTGAACAACTGAAGCTACCGAATGGATATGGGCGGTTTTTGAAAGCTTTAGAAACACATTCAAAATGTTGTATAGAAGAATTAACAAATATTTTGCGAAATTATTGAAAAACCCCATTACTTTCCCATAACGACATGAAAAAAGGATTGTACCTGAAAACTAACGATCTTTGTATTCCTTGCTTAAACCACACGCCAAGGCTGTTTGCCCTGCCGCGCGTATTACGTGACTGGGCTAGTCCATTCAAACGGGCACAGATCCGCCGTTCTCGTTCATCAGTGGCTAACTCATGATGACGTCACGGTAAACAGCCGTGGCTCGTGGTAGAAGTGTTTATATAAATATTTGGAACAAAATCAACTTACCGCTCTAGACGAAAGGGTGAGCATGGCCCCTGTTAAGAATGTGATATAGTAACCAGGATAGAAGCCATGCCATAATGCAGACAACACATAAGTAACTAACGTTCTCTGGTAAGGAGCACGTTCATATGCAATACGACGTAACCACAGCATGGTTCCTTTATTCCATCCTATTAAAAAATCACGCCAGCTAACAGAAGTCTGAAACAAAGAAATATTCAAACTAATAGCCACAAGAAGTTGATTAATGAAAGATCCGTTATAAAATAACACTACTAAGTTCGCTAAAATTCACAACTCGGACTCACGCTTAGTCCAACAAATTTTCGATACCACCCAGATATCTTCATCAGGTCTTGAGGATTTTTCTGCTTTCTTCTGATGAAAACCATGCTTTTAAGTGAAAGTATACATACAAAATTAAGTGAGATGTGTGATGACAGAGACTTCGCCGAGTATCCCACATACCAGGATACAACAGAGTTAGCATGGATGTTTTTGAATGTACTACATACTGAATTAAATTTAAATTAGCTAGCCTAGGTTGAAAGTCGTACATACGTACCTAGTATCCATTTTACGTCAGCGAAAGAAGTTTGAAAATGGTAACCAACAACTGTGTATCTCTGGATTTCAGTTTTATATGCCAACCTAGACACTGTCGTCCATACTCCCTAGCATTTAACATTGCCCCACTAAACTGATAGGCCTACTAGGCGCTGACATTTATATCAGAATTGGGTTCATTGGATTAATTATTTTTGTAGTAGCAGTAACAGAGGCAAAACCTTATCAAAATACACCAGTCCCATGGATTTTTCCGAAACCGTTTTACATAAAACTCACATTTAGTTAATGACGCAAACTGCATGTCTTTATCTTGTCGGTTCACAAGTGACATAACTTTAGCTGAAGAGTGGTTTACCATGCTTAGCTAGACCAACACGCAAATATCGCTATTGGTAAATGCAAACCTATTTACGTTGCATCCGTATTTATTTAACCAATCTCGAGCCCATTGGCTTTCCGTCCCGTTTAAAAATATCGCTATTTTTTGCCGATTTTTATACATACGTAGCTTTGTAGGCTAGTCAATAATGGGCCATATTCCACGGCTAGCAACAGCAGTTACCGACCAAAAATATTTATACCTATTGGGTTTACTTTTAAAACCCAGCAACCACTCCCCCCAAAAAAACCAAAAAGTGGGGCGTGGCGTGAAGAGTAGCCTCATGGACAATTCTTCTTTAAAAAAAAATCAGGAAACACATTCGCAGCTGATAGCCTATAATCAGGGAAAGCAGTGACTTAAATTTTCTAAGTTAAGTCTATCTTCTTCATCAGACGCACAAAGAAATTGGTGATATTGTGGTCATACTGGTGGTGAATGTGTTTCCTGATTTTTTTTTAAAGAAGAATTGTCCATGAGGCTACTCTTCACGCCACGCCCCACTTTTTGGTTTTTTTGGGGGGAGTGGTTGCTGGGTTTTAAAAGTAAACCCAATAGGTATAAATATTTTTGGTCGGTAACTGCTGTTGCTAGCCGTGGAATATGGCCCATTATTGACTAGCCTACAAAGCTACGTATGTATAAAAATCGGCAAAAAATAGCGATATTTTTAAACGGGACGGAAAGCCAATGGGCTCGAGATTGGTTAAATAAATACGGATGCAACGTAAATAGGTTTGCATTTACCAATAGCGATATTTGCGTGTTGGTCTAGCTAAGCATGGTAAACCACTCTTCAGCTAAAGTTATGTCACTTGTGAACCGACAAGATAAAGACATGCAGTTTGCGTCATTAACTAAATGTGAGTTTTATGTAAAACGGTTTCGGAAAAATCCATGGGACTGGTGTATTTTGATAAGGTTTTGCCTCTGTTACTGCTACTACAAAAATAATTAATCCAATGAACCCAATTCTGATATAAATGTCAGCGCCTAGTAGGCCTATCAGTTTAGTGGGGCAATGTTAAATGCTAGGGAGTATGGACGACAGTGTCTAGGTTGGCATATAAAACTGAAATCCAGAGATACACAGTTGTTGGTTACCATTTTCAAACTTCTTTCGCTGACGTAAAATGGATACTAGGTACGTATGTACGACTTTCAACCTAGGCTAGCTAATTTAAATTTAATTCAGTATGTAGTACATTCAAAAACATCCATGCTAACTCTGTTGTATCCTGGTATGTGGGATACTCGGCGAAGTCTCTGTCATCACACATCTCACTTAATTTTGTATGTATACTTTCACTTAAAAGCATGGTTTTCATCAGAAGAAAGCAGAAAAATCCTCAAGACCTGATGAAGATATCTGGGTGGTATCGAAAATTTGTTGGACTAAGCGTGAGTCCGAGTTGTGAATTTTAGCGAACTTAGTAGTGTTATTTTATAACGGATCGATCTTTTCACAGTATGAATTGCAGCGATTAATGAAAGAGTATTGTACAATGCATATTTTAATGTCAATGTGTATGGAAACGCACGTTTTATTATAGCTTGTAGTATGGCAACAAGGTTACACACCAAGTAGTATGGCAACAGGGTTACAAGTTATTTCTGTGGGATTCAAACCAGCAAACAAACCCAACATCAATTATTTCCCACTTTCCATTTATACACAACTGTTCACATTTACTTACTCAACTTTCAGGATTTAAAAAGAACATTTTGCTGGCCCCCAGCCAGGCCGGCTAAAAATGGTTTCTTTTGCTGAAAAAGTGCAATACCTGTCAATTTTTGCATTATTGTCTCAATGATACTGCCTTGCCTTGAGATTTCCAAGATCGACGGCCGCCTCCGTACCCAACCGTGCATGCGCGGTTCTCCCAATATAAGAGGCAACAGTAAGGCTCGTCATCTCTTTGTCTGAAGATTGTCAAAATTCAAGCGGGGAGGCAGGGTGGGCCCTTTGGTATTGCACTTTTTCAGCAAAAGTAACCATTTTTAGCCGGCCTAACTGGGGGCCGGCAAAATGTTCTTTCTTTATGCTGAGAAAAGTGCAATACCTGTCAATTTTTGCATTGACAGGCCGACTTCGTCAAATTTGGTGGCGGGCACCTTTTGAGCGAGTCCCTGGGGTACTGTAGGAGGCAGTAGGGTTGAGTGGTCATTCCTAGAATGTGGCGGGAGGCATGACACAGGGATTCAATGATGACCACAAACGAGATACAAAAGGTAAGAAAAGAGGGTAGATACCTTGTTGAGTCTTGGTGTCACTGAGGAGGTGGTTGTAATGATGAACATTAGGCTTGATTCTGCAGTCGTGATGAGTTTGGAGCCTTCGTGTATGGAGCAGTGGACGCATCAGATGTGATGAACAGTCTGGTTTCACTTGGTTCAGATGTAGAGTTGACAAATGGTTAAGGAAATGTTCCCCGCTTTTCAGAGGAAGGGGTGGGTTTTTTTTTAGACGTGATAAGTCACGTAAAAATTTGGAAATGAGAGGCCAAAAGAAGTGGTCAATCATGGACCAGAATGGGAGGTGTAGCACAGGAGTGGTCGGAATGGTTAACAAAATAGAAAGAAGGCAGCGAAGTTGGTCTGCCGGTCAACTGAAAAAGGGGTTTTTTCTTCTTCTTGAGGGTCCCAAGAGGCGTTGAGTGAGGTTTGGGTCTGGAGAGGTATACAGTATGGTGATCCGAATGAAATATTATTGGTTTTTTTTTTTTTTTTGAGGGGGACACAAGTTGTTGACCGGCGAGACTAGGAGGTTGTTTTAGTGAGTTGCGGGGTTGTTTTGTACACCGAAGTGAAACCCTTTGGCTCTGTGGCGGCAGAGGTCGCAGGGAAGTTCGGTGGTCCGGTGATTGGATAAGTGGGTTAGATTCGGGTTAAGTGGCAAGAAGGAGGATGCGTTGTCAAATTGTGAGAGGGAGAAAGTGTAGACAGACTGACCGAGGGGTGTTGACGTTAAGGAATCCCAGGTTTTGATAATCTGATTGTGGAGAGAGAGGTCGAAATTGTCGAACTGCATAGATGGTGAATGAGGGTCCTGTGGTCCTTCAGTCTGGAACGGAGCTACCACTGGCCTGAAAGGAAGAGTTTCAATTCTTATTCTTGGGTCCGAGGATTTTATGCTGAGAAAATGATGGGCAAAGCGGCAAGGTGTCTTATAAGAGGGTCTTGTGGATTTGGAAAAGGAAATTAAGATCGGTGACCATGGGGTCAGGGAGATGGGTTCGTTGAGTCCCTGGTTAGGGGGAGTGGGTGTTGTGTTTGCTGTGAGAGCGAGCTTAATCCTGTGGTTGGTGCACTCTTTTAGAAGTTCGAGGTTTTCTGATTGAAGTTTTTGTGTTTTGCTATTGTAAAGAGGCAATGAGCTTGGTCTGATGGGCAGAAAGTTGGGAATGCAGAGAGTTCAAAACTTCAGAAGGGGTTTCACTTTTTTAAAGTTTTTGGAGAACTGTTGGTTCGCACGTTTGTTCAGCCGTAGTTTGTGTTTGAGGTGGTTGAACGGTGACGTATTGTCGAATTCGGGCCCATTTTCACTGTCAAGGCCGAAGAGGTGTATGTCAGGTGACGGATGATTTGTGGGGAGATGGTAAACGTCGTCAGACGGTGCTGTGGGATGATCTTGGGGATCGGGAGAGTGTGGGTGGCAGGGAAGATTTCGATGAAGTGTTTGGATGGGTTCTGGAGCCTGGGTTGTGGACGTTTCGGGATTCGATTCAATTTCCTGATTTTGGTGTCTTGAAGGCAATCGAGGAGTGGCAGCCACGAGATCTTCCGAGAAGGGGGGGGGGGGGAGAAGAAGGGGTTCTCGGGTTGTTCTCATCAAATAGGGGAGGACAGACTGTCGTCTTCAGGTTGGTTGTGGTCTGTGAGAGGCGATGTTTCATCAGCATGACTGGGAGATTGTTCTGAGTCTTCATGGGAAGAGAGATTTCTTGGTGAAGAAGGTGACTCTTGAAGCTCCCATGTAGCTGGGGAAGTGGAGGAATATTCTACAGGAGAAAAGAGCCAGGAGGCCTGTGAAAGCGGGGTGCTGATTGTGGAATGTTGGCGCGGTGATTTCCCCGGAGTGGAAGGTACGATAACGGTTGTGGAAGACGGGGTGTGCTCGGGACCTTAGGAGGAGCTAAGAGGTGTGGTTGTTGATTTCTTCAACACCGACTTGAGGAGAGGAGAAGCGTTGGATGCGTCCTTACGTTTCTTGGTCGGTGGAGGGGGGGGGGGTGGAGCTTGGCTTTTCCTGTTTCCGGTGGTTCGGTGTCGATTCCTGGCTTGGCGGATTTCTGTTTTAACAGGAGGTGGGCCCGTTGTAGGCGGTGACGTTTGCGCATCGCTGAAGCTTGATGTGTTGCCACGATGATTCTCCAATCTGCGAGAGGTATGGTTACACAAATGTGGCAAAGTGCGTTGTAGTAATCACAGTGTGTGATATTGGCAGTGGTCGGTTGTTGCCTGGGCAGTTACATGAGCCAGGGCTATCCAAGACGGGAATGTGTCTGAAATTAACGGTCTTCCTCATCGGAGAAGTTTTTGCATGGCGCACTTTCACCATTGTGGAGTGTCGAATGGAAACGAGGTGGCACAAAATCCTGGTGAACACAAACCACGGCGGGGAGAGCGCTAGATAGTTGCGTGAAACAACAAACAAACCAAACACGTGATCGTGTGAGAGGCGGGAATTCTGTTGTGGTGGAAGCGTAAGCTGGTGTAACCAACGCGAGGCTGGAAAGTAGCGACGCGGGTCGTAGGGTGGCGTCGCGATCGAGGAGGGGGCCGAAAGCGTGGAGGTTGACGGGTTGGATCCGTGGTTCAAGGGCGAGAACGTTCGTTCAAGTTGATGATGATGCCAAGATGTGGGTTGGCCGTAAGGATGAAGAAGTTGGAGAAAACAGAGGTGTATGTGTGTCGATTCTGGAGTGAGGGACGAAAGGGCATTCGTTGAAGACGACAAGAGAAGAACGGGATTGAAGGAGTGTTCCTGCCGGAGTGTGTCCTTGATTGATTTATGTTTTTTTTTCTTTCTTTTGAAACGTGTGCATTGGGTCTCTGATGGGTCTTAGAAAACTTGAGACGGTAAGGTTGACGTGGGTGAAAGGACGAAGGGTTGATGAAATGATTCGGCTGATGATGGTTTGCTGTGGTAGGTACGGACGTCGATGAGGAGGGCGGCCGTTGGTTGGCAGTTGGCCTGTTGTTGTGATGGGGTCTGATGTGAACGGCCTGGATGATCTGGTCGTGAGCGGAGCCCGGTGGTCGTGTGGAAAACAGGTGAAGTAGCGTGGCCGAAGTCTTGGTTGGAGTGTAATGCGACGATAGTGATGGACTGCGTGATCTGCTCGTACCGGCAGAGGGCGGCATACAGAGGACAGCCTGAACGAAGGCTACGGACGGCGAGATCGGTATGGCCGAAAGGAAGGGAGGCGATGTGGACGACACAGTAAGGTAGGAGCGCAGTGAATTGACGTGGAAGGCGGACAGGGTCAGTAGTGGTTGACTTTGGATGGCCGAAAGGACAATCGACGAGGGCTTCAGAAGGCAAAGGTGTTAAACCATTAAGAGAAAGAAGTTGGAAGAGGTGGCATGGGCCGTCAGGCGGAGGTTGGTGCATGGCGGAAGATGGGGAGGGCCGAGGTCAGTCCTTGGCCGAAGGGATGATGTGAATTTCTTCATTCAAGCGGGGGTTCCGGTGGGATGGCTGACGATGACGAAGCCGGCTGGGGCGGCGTGGGCAGTCTGGACAGGGCAAGAGCCTAGCGGCCGTCCAGATTGGAAGCGTTGAGGATCTTCATGGACGAAGGGACGAGAGGTGAGGAACGATAGGATGAGTATAGCATAGTCGGATGGGGCGATGTCGGCGTTCTGGCCGAGGCCAGCACCTAGCGGTCGGTACAATCGAGGGATAGGAGATGCAGGCAGAGGCAGTACAATTACGAAGGGACGGAAGATGAGAACCTTCATCCATGCCGGGGTCTTGGTTCGAGGAGGACGATGTCGGAAGAGACGACATGGACATTCCGGCCAAGGCCAGCGCCCAGTGGACTTCACAACCGACTGGCAGAAGACGGGGAAGATCAACAATGGCCGAAAGGATGAGAGGAGAAATCCGTGGACGAAGGGACCGACGATTCAGAGTGGGTCGTTCCTGGAAGGCAACGGAAGGGAGCCACGATGACTTCATTTCCTGTAGAAAACGGCGAAAGAGACGGGTGGCCGCTTGGGACAAAGAGATGACGAGCGTACTGTTGGCTCTCTTATATAGGGAGAACCGCGCATGCGTGGTTGAGTACGGAGGCGGCCGTTGATCTTTGAAATCGCAAGGCAATGCAACATCATTTTGAGACAATAATGCAAAAATTGACAGGTATTGCACTTTTCTCAGCATAAAGAAAGAGCGAAAATGTCAAATCTAACAGGGGCCACTACAAGTCAATTGAAGTGATTATCGGGAGAGGGTGCATCGGTTTTTGCATAGCGAGTGGAATATTATTTAAGCCAGGGTCTAAAAAAAATTTCAATCACGCATCAGCATTTTCATTAAACACTTCCTGGATCCAATGAACACATCAGCATGAACTCCATTCACACGACTGCCATGGAACGAAGCTACGAACCGTTGAGAGAGCCAGGACACATTATAAACTTGGTTCAAAGACAGACTTCCATTCCTGCCAAATGGGTTATTTCCTCCATAATCACTCAACTTCATAAAGAAAAGTCTTCACAGTCTTGCTCATTTTCGACAATACCCCTACTGTCTTCTTCAGGCTTTCCCAAGGTGAATTTAGATCTCTGGCTACATCCTAGCTTGTTGCCTGGATTTCAATTTGAAAGACATTGCAGCCTCCCGTATTTGCAAGGCATACTTGTGTGCTAACTGCTGTCCGAAGTCTTTTCCTACTACATGTTCTGAATGTTCATAAGGGGGAATCCATTCTTTTCGTGGTGTTGGATGGCTATAGATTCGAGCAACGAAGAAGATTATCCCCTTCCTGGATTAGAACGGATAAGTGTCTGTTCTTTTCCAACCCATCTCCTGTTGTGTGGTCGTACAATGGGCAAACGTGCCTTTAGTTAGGTCTAATCGCGGGGTGCGGTTGACATTTTTTTGCAGTAGGTGAAGGTAAGTTAGACCGGATTAACGCTTTTTGTTTCTTAAGCCCGAAGGTAACTTTCCCCGTCAGTTCTGCAATTCATGTTGTGATAAAGCGCATGGCTTGTTGGTAATCGGCAATTGTTCGGTAACTCATCAAATTTTGACCGGCAACCGAATGTTACCGATCAGGCTCTGATTGGCAAATATCGGTTCAGTACATTCCTATCATAATGTAATTCACATGTAACTGCATTCGCCAAGCTGTCAAGATTTTGACAATTCTATAAAGAAAACATACCTATTTTTGGCAGGAGAATTGTAATTCTCAAGTGAAACTGACCGTGCAGTTCTACCAATGGGTTCATAGGTCTATTACCGCCGACCTCTGCTAAGGCTGGAACCAAAAAAATACTCCTCTTCAGTACGCAATGCTCCACCACTTTTAACGACCGTAGGAAGGTGGACATCTTCGCCTCTTCCCTAGCGGTTCTCCCAAAGGGCCGACGGGTCATTATCAGAAGGGAGATTGTCATGGATGATTTTAAAAGTCAAAATAAGATAAGTTTTAAGGCATCGAAGCTCAAGTAATTCCAATTTTGCAGACTGTAAGCGCTCAATGTAAGTGAGACTTCGCAGACCAGGTAGTGACTTTGTGAACCTCCGCTGCAGACTCGATTTTCTCAATGTCCTGTAGCAAGTACGGCGACCAAACCGGGCTCGCATATCATAGGATTGGGCGCACAAAAACTTTGAAAAACCCAAACTTTCGTATTAAGGTCACAAGTAGAAAAACAACGGTTCACAATAGCTAAACGTTTAAATGCTGTTGCAGTTATCTGGGAACAATGATGACTAAACTTTAAATCACTGCAGAACCAGACCACGAGATCTTACATCAGAATTTACATCAAGTAGTGCATTTTCTTCCAACATACAAGTCATTTTAGAGTTTGTTCTAGCGACATGTAAAGTTTGACATTTTGGATTTGAAATAGGCAGTTGCCATTTTTTTGCCCAATCCCCAACTGAACCAATTTCGCAGGAGATATCAGCGCAGTCGCCCCCAATAATGGCAGAATCTAATTTAAGATCATCCGCAAACTTAGACCAGGAAGAACCTTCCTGGTTACAAGTAAGATCGTTTAAATAATTCACAAACAAAAGTGGTCCTAAGACCCTGAGGGACACTGCTGATGACAGGCCTCAAAGAGGAAATGGAATTTGAGATTCGTACGCATTGTGTTCAGCCACCAATGAAACATGAAATCCCCCTCAAAAGTTTACCGTCGAAGCCAGAGTTTTTAAGTTTGAATAATAATTTTGAGTGTACCACAGATTCAAATGCCTTGCTGAAATCGAAATATACGATATCAGACGGTACACCGATGTCCGTGGCGGAGGTCCACCTGTCGTGGCAAAGTAATAGTTCCGTAGTAGTTGACCTGCCTGGCATAAAGCCAAATTGATCAGATTTGATTAAGTCAACATGTTCAATAAAAGTATGCATACAATCACGGATAAGTGTTTCCATAATCTTGCACGGGACAATTGTGAGAGCGATTGTATGGTAATTCTTAGGGTCAGATGCATTACCCTTCTTAAAAATTGGTGTGATAACCGCAGTTTTCCAGGCAGGTGGAAGTATACCTTCCTTTAAAGAGGATGTAAAGATAAAAGATAAGGGGTAACTGATTTCATTAATGATTTGTTTGTAGAAATAGGCTGAAAACCCCTCGGGACCAAAGCTTGACTAGGTTTCATTTTGTCGAGAGTATGTTTGACAGAGTGAGAAGTGAAACAGATTTCAAGAAAAGGGTTTGCAGCATCATCCTGGTCAAGCGATGGGGAAACGTCATTGTCTACTTGTCCGTTTGACACGAACAGTTGGTTAAGGATGTCTGCCTTTTCGCAGTTAAGTGTTTTATACTCGTCACCAATTTTGATAGGGGGAAAATCTCTAGTAGTGCGCGTTTTCGCACGGTAAAGTCTGAAAAGGGCTGAAAGTGTTCCCTCTTTAATAGCAGCGGATGTTTGTTTATTATGCCAATCAGCTACAGCAGATGCATAAATTTTTCGGTAATTATTGTAAGAGTAGCTTTTCAATAGTTGGCATTCGTTTATAGGCATGCCACAGTTTTAATTTTTGATGGCTAATTTTAGAGATACTTCGTGGAAGTGAGTAACCAGGTTTCTTAGTATGGCGTGCAACGGATCTACACTGATTCACTTCCTCCTGGAGGGTTTCGAAAAACAGATCCCATGCTAAGATAGTATTCGAGGCAGCCTCTGCCAGGAGACCCTGCCAGTCAACAGCCGCAAGTGAATGTCGGAGACGGTTAAAGTCAATCTTACCAGGCGTGAAGGCTTCCCCTGTGTGTACAGAGAAGCAAGTTTGGACATTGAAAGAAACCATACAGTTATCACTTGTTCCCAAGAGATCGATCACTTTGGTGTCAATGACTAGCCTGTCGTTATCAGTAAGGACAATGTCAAGGATATTATTTTCTCGTGTCAGTTCCCTGACGAGCTGGTAAAGGCCCAGCTCAATAATGACGTCAACAAAAGAACGATGATGTCTGTCAGCGGCATACAATAGATCCCAATTAATGGTCGAGAGATTTAGGTCGCCCAGTATAAAATTTGAACAAAGAGGATTCATACACGATTTAAAAAAATTTCTACGAGTTGCTCATCTCTACTGTTAGGAATGTAGCATAGCATAATATTTAATATTTGTAAAGGCATTAACAAGCAAACTGCTTCAGTATGCTCAGAGACCCTCACACTTATTATGTTTAGGCCTAAGCGATAAACAACCAAAATACCGCGCGCTCTAGAACCATGATCACAACGTATCACAGTATATGGGAAATTTCCAGTGATCATAGAATCAGTAACACTTTCGTTAAGCCAAGTTTCCACCACGAACAGAACGTCGTAACAATTAGTAGCCAGTGTTGCCCAGAAGCTCCCCATATTACATATTAAACTGCGAGCATTGATCAAAAGACAACGAAGGTAGGAAAATGTACTAGCAACAAGGGGAAGATGCGATTTCTGACCAGAGTTCCCAATTAAGAATTCTCGTTTTTCTGGTTAAAGTGTACCAGATGAAGTGTGTGTTGTAGCACATTTTTTCCCTTTCTTGTAAGGTGGTGGCCGTCTCTAGAAAACATTGTGTGGTCCGAGCATAGTTCTTTGTCAAGTGAAACAAAGTTAAAGTGTGACATAATGCACTGTTGACGCAGTAGCTTGTTTGTAAGAGCAATATTACGGTCCGTCTCTTGATGTAGTTTTCCAAGACGATGGAACAATCCAACGTAAGAGATCCTTGATCCCGGTCTAAGGTGTCGAATTTGCTCCCCGAGTTTCGTAAGTTTTTCCACGATAGATTTTGGGGTATCAATGGTGATATTGTTTGAACCACCACATATGATAAACGACGCTCCCTGGTCTGATTTCTGGATGATCGAGGTTAGTTTGGACGATAAGTGTTGGACTGTTGCGCCAGGAAAAGTCCATGTCAATGAGTCTTAATTTGAATTTCCTCGTAAGCCTCTGCTGTGTGAGTCTCCTATAATGAACGATTGTTCATTTCGTAAACTTAGCGTTGAGGATTTGTTTGTGCGATTCATAGGTTCATGTGGGCTAGCAATCACTAGGCATTGATTTCTCACTCTAAGTTGGTTCTTTTGGTTACACAGCAGTGCTACATTCTCGAAGTTTTGCGTTGTGTCATGTGTAGCAGCAGAAGTCTCTTGCCGAAGTATCGTAGTAGTTACACTTTTCCTCGTTTTTCTCCTAGTGACATTAGGTGGCAGAGAGCTCGACGGAAAGCCCAGTAAGCTTGCATTTACTTTGTTCAAGCCTGCGGAGGGTTATGTGGGGTATCACTTAAAACCGGTTGAAAAGTACGATGGTTGGATTTTCGTCGTATGGGACCCAAGGAGGTATAGGAAAGGATGGATGTTACCTTAATCAAATTCTGTCCCAGTTTTTCTTCTGTACTACTCTCAGCAGTTCCCTCGACATTTTGTTTCACCAGTGCAGCTGTAATTTCCTCTCTCACCATAGTAGTGACGTTGATTGTATGTTGTTTCAACGCTTCATTCACGAAAGATCGTTGCTTTTCAAGTGAACCATCGATCGACAGTAAGTGGTCTTGCAGGCTGGTCTTCCACCAATCATTGAATTTTTCTAAATTTTGTTCCGAACTAAACTCGGCAAAGGGCAGGATGGATTCAATTTTTTATCGAGTTTCCTACTGATTTCGAGTAGATCGAGGTCTTTCTCAAGTAAAAAACAGTCAAGTTTCTTCTGAAAGGAATTTGCCAGATCTGATAGTTTTGTATCCGGATCATAAGTTTCCTTTAAGGGATCTGAACAAGGGACCTCATGGGAGGGGGTCCCCGTAAATGGTGACTGAACCGTATCAAAGAATTGTGTAGTACGTCTGCTGTTTGTACATGCTCTGCTTCTCACTGTGAGTGGATGTTGAAGACAAAAATCCTCCAGTGTAGATTTTCCAGGTGAGGCACTCACCAATGAAGGCGACAGTTGCTCCATTTAAAAAAGAAAAAAAAAATTTAAATTTGTCAGCAGCAAGATTCGAACCCACGTCAGTAGATTCCACACAAACCCAAAATGGCGGCCCCCACGAAGTTTACAGATTCACAAGTAAAAATGTCAATATACGGTCACACAGTGGCAAATTTGGGTCACAAACAAGCACAAGTTGGTCTAGACCAGTTCATAAGGCAGCTATACTCACAACAGCAGTCCACAATGCACAAGGCAACCACAAACATGGGGTCTAGAAGAGCCCCAAAACACGTTATTCCACACGTTAATAAACTTGTAGGCTGTCTATAAACTTGTAAGCTGTCTCTGGGAGAATATTCATTTCTCTTTCGCAGAATCCTCCTATGTTACATGATTGGGATAAATTAGGAAGCAGTGCACTTGCTCCTCGGAATCACTATGTTTGTGGTGACTCCTTGGTCCCACTCGGTAATCATCCTGTACCTACACCCCAGACCACCCAGGGACCCCACTCATCCGCCACTTCGGTGCCCTTATACGGTTCCAGAGGAGAGGAGAGCCCCTGCGCTCCTCAAGGCGCCAATAGCCAGATGAACCAGGCTGCACACTGCCAGTCCGGTGTCACCAGTACTGCCCACTTCACTCGATCCACGATGAGCTTGTCCACGACGAGCTTGTCCTATTAAAGGACACCGGGGGGGGGGGGGGGGGG
>JAHWFP010242005.1:85329-98014 GCA_023313725.1 Lithobius niger
CCCCCCCCCCCCCCCCCCCCCCCCCCCCCCCCCCCCCCCCCCCCAAGTGAGACAAGCAGCAAGCGATGTCAATGGTTTCTGGTGTGACACTCACCTCAAAACATGAGCTTAGTCATGAATGATGCCGACATCGGTGTGGACAGCAACTGTAGACTTGATTTACGTTTGAAACGTGGGGTGAGCCATGGTCGAACCAGCAGCAAGAGATGGAGACGCCTTTCGACTTGATTCTTCACTAAGGACGCGGGTTTTTTTTAATTAGCCACGCTGAGGCGAGTAGCAATTTGGACAGCAGCAGTGACTTGAATTTCACTTGAGACACGGGATCAGCCATGGACAAGACAAGTAGTAGGGAATGTAGTAGTAGTAGTGGCTTCCAACTTGACTCGTCGCTCAAAGTGTGGGTTTTAGGCCACGGAGGAGACGAGCAGCAGTGTTGGCAGCAACTGAAGTCTTGATTTTCGCTCGGGACGTGGGGTCAGCCACAGTCGAGACAAGCAGAGTGCAAACGGCTTCCGTCTTGGTTCACTCAAAACGTGGGTTCAGGCCACAAATGAGACGAAGAGCAGTGGACAGCGACTGTTGTCTTGATTTTCAATCAAGCAACCGGCTTCCGTCTTGGTCCACTCAAAAAGTGGGTTCTAGCCATGAGTGAGACGAACAGCAGTAGACAGCAACAGGCGACTTGATTTTCACTCGAGACGTGGGGTCAGCCACAGTCGAGACAAGCAGCAAGGGGTGCGAATGGCTTCCGTCTTGGTTCGTTCAGACATGGTTTTTAGTCACGAATGAGACGAGCAGCAGTAGACGGCAACAGGTGCCTTGATTTCACTCGACACGTGGGGTAGTCACGGCCGAGCCAAGCAGCAAGAGGTGCAAACGCTTTCCATCTTGGTTCACTCAAAATGTGGGTTCTAGCCCCGAGTGAGACTAGCAGTAGTAGACAGCAACAGGTGACTTGATTTTCACTCGAGACGTGGGGTGAGCCACGGTCGAGATAAGCAGCAAGAGGTGCAAACGGCTTCTGTCTTGATTCTTCACGCAAAACGTGGGATCAGCCACAAGTGAGACAAGCAGCAGTGGACAGCAACAGTCGGCTTAATTTTCCCTCGATACGTGGGGTAAGCCAAGGTAGAGACAAGCGGCGGAGAACAGGAACAGTCTTGGCTCTTCAATCGAACGAGGCCTCGAGTCTTGATCCCGTCGTTTGAAAACTAATTCGTGATGACATCGTGTAACCAAAACTCAGTAGCAAATACAGCAGTTTCCGGAAATAATCGTAACCGAAAACGGGAGTTAGACGGGTTGCTTGCGACACGTTACATCCGGGAATTTGGTGCGGGAAGTGGCCGGGAGGACTAGGGCTTAGTCGAGGCGTGAGGCGGGCGGCGATAAGCCGCACATTCTTAGAGCGACAGACGTGTCGTCGGTCGTGTCGTCCGGCAGTGGCATCCGGCATCTGAGTGGGCTTGAACAGGAAGCAGTCTGGGACTGTCTGCTCGACAGTCTTTAAAAGAGCTGCGACCAACAGGATGGAATCATCAGTAGCGTCGTCCGGGAACCTGATAAGTTTCTCGGCAGCAGGAGCGGGCGACAGAGAGTGACGTGACGACAGCCTGTCGTCCGACTTGCGCTTGGGTGCCGTGGCCGTAGGAGAAGAAGCGCACCCCAGTCCTGGGTGCGGGCCTTGCGCACCGACGACGTGCAAGAGGGAGGAGGTAATCGGATTGACTTGGAAGTGACGGACGGTGTCGTGTACGATTTCCCGTACGACACTACGGCAGACTCTGAGGCCTTTCCGGGAGAAGTTGGATAACAGGTCGAGCGGCGAGTTCCGGTCCGGAGAGTGGATAAGTGTCGATCGGCGGAGGTTTCGCTTGGCTGCTCGGTAGAGTCCTTGGTGACTTGAAGGTCGTGCTGGGGGGACGTCAGATCCAGTGGGACGGGAGGCGGCGTGTGCTGGCCCGGGAGGAGTGGAGAGTCAGGCGATGCGACAGCAGGAGCAGACCTGACATCGGGTGGTGTCGTGCGGGCAGGGTCGAGGGCGGAAGCCCAACGACTGCCTCTGACGAAGGAGGAGCTTTGGCAATCGGTGGCCATCTTCGGCAAAGAATCCAATTTTCCAAACGACAGCCGGGGAACCGGGGAGTGAGGGGGCGTGGAGACACCTCTGGAGGAAAATGAATGACGAAAGCGTCCATGCTATCGCTTTTACAAGGGAGAACCGCGCCGTGCATGCGCGGTGGGATGTGCAAAAAGGCGTCTACAAACCGGAAGAAACCTCCAGGGGAACATCACATTCGAGGAATGTAATGCTAAATTACCAGGTTAAGTTGTTTTGGCAATAAAGAAACTGGTTTCTTCAATTAGTTGAGGGTTGGCTAGATAAAGGGATTTACCTGGTTTTTGGTTTTATTAAGTTTGCCTCGGTTTTACTAGTATTTACTCACGATCCCCCTCCACTCATGTATCGACCTTAATCCACCTTCCTTTCTTCAAGCTAAGAAGATGGTCTACGTGGTCGCCTGTAGAGACTTCCAGTGTCTATGTAGGGAAAACTAAAAGGAGAGTTCGAACCTGTATCGCCTAACACTTCACAGATTCGCTCAACTTAGGCCAGAGGAACCAAATCGCTACCCACAAAATTTTAACCAAACAAGACAGACTGGAGGAATAGTAAAATCCTTCTATACTGTCTCTACTTTCTCTCAATCTCGTGTTTTGATTCCATGCAGTGAACTGCGATGCCGTTGTCTTCTTTTTTATTCCTCACATTCACTGTGTTGCCCTACTCCTTTTCTTGTCTCTCCGATGGAAACGGAGTTAGAACGAGAGTAGAACAGGCAGCATACAGTGAATGTGAGGAATAAAAAAAGACGACAACAGCATCGCAGTTCACTGCATGGAATCAAAACACGAGATTGAGAGAAAGTAGAGACAGTGGCGACGCCAAACTCACGATCCGGATCCGGCCATTACATTGAGCCTAATACCGGTTGCAACACAACCAAAACATGTCGCCGTAAACATGTTGCATGCCTTGGTAAAATAAATCGACGTAAAATAACTAAGCGATCTACGTGTATAAAAAAAATTGCAGATTGTAAAGAATTATAGTGTAAATTAGTGCACAAAAATATACTTGGGGATAATCGCATTAGGTTTTCATAACTAAAAAAAAAAGTTAAGTTCGACTACGTAAATCCGCTTACAAAAATATTCATCTTCCGTTGCAGTACATGGGATACCTTGAAACGATGGTCCTCTGGTTATTCTTCCATTACAGCGTTGTTTACGGCTTCCGAAATCCTTTTTTTTAAGTTTTAATGCCGTAGAAGTAGTTTAAAGTTGTTTTATTCCTAATTTATATTCGCTATCGGTGATAGTTTACGGCCGCCATCGCGCTCCCACTCTCTGCCGGCTGTCCGCAAATAGACGCGCACGTGCTAGCTTCAATGGCTGTGACCTTGACTCGCTTCGCGTGACGTCACTTGCGACTGGCCCCCGTCGCGATAGCGATCACGTGCTATACACATGCCAATCAGGGAATCCCAGCTTTCCAACGCGACCAAGATGGCGGCCGTTTGTTGCGTTGTTGAGTTACGACAGTTTGAACCAAGGTCTAGTTTTAACAAACAAAAGTAATTTCACGTCAATTTTGATGACACGGCCAATAAAAACATCAATTAAGATAATTAAAAGATGATATTAAATTAAATTAATCCAAAATAGGCGTGCCAAAGTACCTAATTCAGTCGGAATTACACCTTCGTTGTATGCAATGGCGGTTTTTCTTTGCAAACGGGGCTTTGAATGGAGAGTGCGTCGGAAGTTTTAGAAACGGTTTTGAAGTGCGGTTTGGACGCCAAGGGGTTAAAAATTCGAAAAGTAAGACGGTTTAATGACGACATCAAAAACTAACAAGAAATAATAGCATGATAAACCAAAGATGACTTCCATGTTGCAAGAGTCGACAGTTTTGATCATAAAATGAAAAAAAAAATAGCTTTTTTTATGTTGGTTTCGTTACTTTTTTTTTGCCTTGTTTTTGTTATACTGTGCGCAACACAAAACAGAACGAAAGCAATTTAAAGCTGTAAATAAAAGACCTATTGTGATTTTGTTTTAATGCAACCAAAATTCAATAATTTTAATCCAAAATAAATAAGTGGACTACATACTAGTTTCACAAATATTGCAAAATTTTGCTAATTATTTTTCAAAATGAAGCAGTAGGCTAATCAATGAGAAATCCTTCAACTAGAAAAATGTTTTCTGACTGTTTAACCTAATGAGTGCTTTGTTTCAAAAAAAATTTGCAGAATTTAGCAACATTGCAAAAACAGTTCTGTAGCCTACATGCAATTACACTATAGGCCTACTGGTACTCATAATAGCGTAAGACTTCTACGTGATTAATGTAAGAAAATAATGTGAAACAAAGCGAAAATTAACACAATAGCTGAAACTTATTAGGGGGAAAAAATAAAACGGCTTTATTTCGTTTTTGTGTGTGAATTACCCGGTATCCGGTACCGGTCCGGATCCGGCACCTAGATCCGGAACCGACCTGGGCACTGACATCAAATTATCCGGAACCGACCCGGATCCGGCAAAACGGTATCCGGTCGATCCCTAGGAGTTTCATTAATAAATATACAAGGACCATCGCATCTCGGGGTCGAAAACATCATTGGAAGGGACCTAAAGCAAAGAAGTGGTAGCTTGACGAGCTGGTGAGAGAGCTACCTACCAAGTACGGGAAGGAGGTCACGAAGATCGGCGGTTACAAGTTCGAAAGCAGATGATGTAAAAGCACCGAGTGACCAGCAAAAACTTGACGAGGGTGGCAACTAGCCACTGAAAATTAACAAGACATTGAGTGTCTTTAGTGTGAATTATGAGCGGTAAATGTCAAATCATAACTCGAATTTTGAAGAAAAAAAAAACAGAACAACGAACAATTTTTTCTGTTAACCTCAACTCAAAGTGAACGCATTGGCTTCAAAGGCCCACTAGGATGAAAACTGAGAGAAAGGCAACATTCAACTCTGTGTGTACGTGATGTTTTTCACGTTTTTCCCGTTCCACCTATCATGGAATAACTTTTAGTAAACTCTGGTAGTGTTTTGGAAAGGCCTGAAGAAGATGACGATTTCTTAAAAGAATTCACCGAAAATTCGCCCAAAAGTGCCAAATTCCCACCCAAATTTAATGCTAACTATTGGTTTGCTTTTTAAGATGAAAGTTGTAACTTCAATGAAAAACCAAACTAGGCGCACGCTCAATATTTAATTCAGCAGTGTCCTCCACAAAATGAGTATTTCCCCTGAAATTACCAACCATGGTATTTACCAATTCCAAGGAAATCAAATTTTGTACTTTGATCTTTTCTTTATTATTCCAACCCAAATTCAGAAGCATTACACACCTCACCATCATTCTTCAGATACTTTACGAAGACAGGACTAAAACAACTCACCTCTACATGAAAGACCTCTACGTTGGTCATGAGGTCCCAACGTGCAACACCCTGATTGTCGTAGCCATTAAAACCAAGGCCGGATGCGTTACAGATTGCATCAGCTGTTAAAATAGAAAAATGGAAAAAAAAAACTTTATGAAAGTAACAATATAGAGGAATTGTGAGCAATTCAGCACTCGCTAACAAAGGTATGTCCAGACTTTACTCCATAAATTGTCTACTGCATGTGTCATGTCTGAATGCAAAAAACGTCAAAATACCTGGTTAATTTTGGTTTCTATTGCCTATTGAAAAAAATCATTACCTTTTTTATTAGCATTCTCCTTCTCAATGCTGTTCAAATTAGTGAAAACAAACAGTTCCTTCCGGTTCGCTACCTACTACACAGATCTACTGCGCAGCCTCCATCTAGACCCCTCAGCCGCCGCCGATAGCCGAAATCGCCGCCGGAAATACGTCAGCTGCATATTCGCCGCATCTTTGTTAGGCTAGCCATGTCGTCTTTTTAGGTTTTTCTTTTACCAACCAAGTTTGCCTGAATAGTTTGACGTCATAAGTAATTTTTAGAGGCATTTCCGCATATTTGAGGGTCAAAAAAATCAAATTGCTGCAAGGAAAATAGGTAATCAGAAGCGTAATTTAATTATCTTTTGTAGTGTCATCTTTGTAGGTGCTTTACTTCAAGAGGAGTCACTATGCGCACACGAACATGGTACGTTTTTAAGGATGCAGATTACGTAATCAAGTTAACTCAAGTTTGCAGAACACTAAAAAATGTGTTTAATTTTAACGTTACATTTAATGGTGTCATTTGATTTTATTTCCTTAGCCAATATAACCTATAATTTACATCATATTTCATTTGTTGTGTTAAAAATTGTGTTTACGTATTTAAGACTTAATGTGGCATAAAACTAAAACTTACATGCGTAACAAACGCTTTAGCTTAAAGAAATTTTACATTGCTCTCATTTTAATGTAGGAAATGCCAACATTTGTGTAGGCTAAGCCAATAGCCGCCGAAATTGTCTCAAGCCGATAGCGGCCGAAAAAATAGTCGGCTAAGATCAGCTAGCCGAAAATTGGCCGAATATTTTCATTAGCCAGTCGAATAACTTAAAATTGATCGGCTGAGGGGTCTACCTCCATCGTATACAAGTCGAATCGGAGCAGCAATGCTCAGCTATTCGACACCTCTTTCCTACCAAAATGGCGACAAGAGGGGAGGAGGGCGGGAGCAACGTAATGTATTTTTTCAACAGGCAATAGAAACCAAAATTAACCAGGTAACACTGGTATTTTGACGTTTCTAGTAGCCTTGAAAAAATACATTACCTTTTTTATTAGCATTCCCATAGACTTCGTCAAGGTGTCTGGCGCAATTTGATCGGAGTGCCGCAGGTAGCGACCAGTTCCCTTCACAGAATGGTCCAGTAGGGGTTAAAGCATGCAGCGGGCGGCTACAAATGGCCCGACGCGGAGCAAGCTGTCAACGTGATGTGACATAGCATGGAGGTAATGGGAGGTAAAAACTTCAGGATGGCGCCAGGATGCGGATTCCATAATTTCCGTGATAGAAACGTTGCTGTAGTGAGCCTTGGAGGTGGAAACCGCTTGAAGTTCGTGTGCTGTCACCTGGATGCCTTTCGTAACACAGTCGATGTCAAGAGCCTCATAGGCTTGGACAATTACGTGGCAATCATCCGTGCGGAGGTTCGTTCAACCTTGTCATTAAACAGTGAAAAGTAGTCGAGTGTGGTTCTGTTGGATAGTTTGAAGATGCTTTAAGATAAAAAACGAATGGCTCGTACAGGACATAAGGTTCTTTATGGTGGAGGGGTGATGACAGGATGGGTGCATTCAGAGGGTTTCGGAGTTTTCGCATGAAGGAGGTCTGTGGTGTAAAAGTAACACCCTTGTAGTCAGGCAAGAAGAAGCAATCTCGTTCTGCTGCGGATAAGGCTTGTAGTTTACTACAGCGGAGACACACAGCTAGAGCCATCAAGAATGCAGTCTTCCTAGTGAGGTGGCCGAGGAGAGCGGAGGCCAAGGTTCATAGGGAGCGGCCATGAGGGCCGTAAGACGATTGAAAGGTCCCAGTTGTAAAAACGCGTAGTAATGCGAGGTCGCTCTAAGTGAAAAGAGTGGATGAAAGACGAGATTTAGCAATCAGTAAGGAGGGCAGAATTTCCGGCTGCCTGAAATACAGCGTTCAGGGCTGATCTACACACCAGGATAGCGGATCCTTGTAAGCCCTCCTTAAACAAGGAGGTTAAGAAATGGAGGAGAGCATGCATAGGAGGGTGGACTTTCCGGAGGATTGGTGGAAGGACTTGGTGAACCCGGGTAGGGTGGAGAGGACCCATCGTTAATGGGAGGAATGGACGAGTCTGTTGTACAAGTCCCTTGCGCAGGAGCGGAAGGCGAAAAGCAGCAAATGTTGAAGCGGAGGATGTCAACCAATCGCTGAATGTCAGTATAAAGAAAAGCGGGGAGCGCTCAGCATGAGCACTCGCGGTGATTGACCCAGGAGGAATGAACCGAAAGAGGCTGTGCAGGAGGATGCGCAGATGGTGGAGTTGCAGAGGGGTATCATGCCCTAACTGTAGGAGCCGGAAGCGGAGGGAGGTGGAGGTTGATGGTAGGCAGTGAAATGGTTAGGAAGCAAGAAGATGAGTAAGCTAGTAGTACATAGTGGGCGAAGATGTCGGTGGTTGCGCAGAAGTCTTCGGACAGTGTGTTGGTTGCAATGCGGACGTTTGCCTGGGAGGTGGTACTCAAACCTAGGCGGGGGATGTGGAGTCCTCGTGAAAAGGTAAGATTGTCGGACAGCTTGTTGGGAGGAATGCTCAATTCTGACGTTTTGCCAGCCGAACCGCGGGAATGGATGAGGCCGTAAGTCTAATATGATGAGGATTGTGGTACCATAGGCCCAGAGGGAGCAATTCCCCGTCCTCCCCCCGTCGTCACGAGCAGGGGATCGAGGGGTAGGATAATGCAGAAGGCGGAGGGCGGTGGCGGAAAGCGGAAGGTACTACGCAGCGGACGCAGCCATACATTGTAGACAAGGCTAATGTTGAGATCATGTTGAGGAAAGGTAGAATGAGCTGCGCAGGTGGATCCCTTAGGGAGTAGCGTGGGGAAGCTTCATGGGTTCGCGGCAGAAGAATGGTTGGCTGACCACAGCGTCGGTGTTCATTATTGAAAAGAGGGCTGCGCAGGAGGACGTGCAGGAGGCGGCGGTACGGAGGGATGTCATACTCTCCAACAAAAAATAACAGCATTTATTGCTGGATGAAATAGGCCCAATCCAATAAGGTAGTGCCGAGGCAATACATAGCAGGAGGGGACGAAGGATGAGGAACGTCTTCGACCCGAATAGGTCTGAATGCTGTTCGAGCGCAATAACGAAGCGAGCCGTCCCGGGCGGAAGCCAAGAGGAATGGTCGGTCTGGCAGAAGGCGGAGGTACAGCGGAGGTGTAAGGTCATATGGTCAAAGCATAGGAAGCTACTTGGCTGCTAATCCTTTCCTGTTTTAGATGGGAGGTGAAAAAGAAAAACCTTGGAATGCATGAATCCAGACTTCAGTGAGGAGGTAAAAATTGGCGGGCGGATGGCTGGTAACGCTGAAGATAGCGGAGGCCCGGTGCCAGAGGTGCGAGTCCTTGTTCGTTGAAAGCCGAGAACGGGACTGGTTGGTGTAAAGAGCCCGGAGAAAAGCTGGGGAGGATGCAGCGTCCGTACCGAGAGGAAAGGTAATGCTAGGTGATAGTAGGGTTAGCTGGCAAGAAAGAAGACACCTGTGGAGGCTGATTTGGTGGCTGAAGAAAGGCTGGAGTACATTAGAAAGATGTTGTGCGACGGCCGGTAGGTGTTGATTATTGTTGACAGAGGATAGTTGTTGATGCAGGACGAGAGGCACCGTAGGTCTTGAAGATCTCCGTGTGGCGGATGGGGTGAAGGAGTGTTGGTGCTTCTGCTTAATGCATTGTGACGTGACTGGATGAGTGGTGTAGTTTCCTGGTGCCAGTTTCGTTGGAGGGGAACGTTTCCAAGGAGAGAATGGTCGACCGTCATGTGAAGGAACAGATAATATGGAGGGGCTGACGGTTGTGAAAGACCGGTGGCTGCTGTGACAGGTAGTGTTGTCCCATTGGGAAGGCGGCCCGACCGCCGAGCAAGTGCTTGTGAGAGATGCACATGACGAGAGTAACCTCCCCGTGGAGGAGGAAGGGATGCGTGCGGAGGCGGAGCCGTTGGTGGAGGTAAACACCGTGCTATTGCAGCAGTAGCAGGATCTTGTCTTGACGACTGCCAGGTGGAGGTAATGGCAGGAAAGTGGCTGAGCACATTACCTGGAAGAAGGTCTGAGATGGGAGCTGGGGAAAGCAAACCGACTGATGACGAAGGCGGAAGGTCGATGGAAGGCCCAAGGAAACAGTCTTGACCCAAAGGACGGAGGGGTCTATACAATAAAGGATGAATGACAAGGCCCTGTAGGCGCAATGTTAACGTGAGTATGATGTATTGAGGCGGAAGACTGTAGTTGAAGGCGGAAGTGCAACGATCCGCGAAATAGAGGCGGAGCGGAGGCAAAGTGACGGGAGGTATCTACTTGAGCTGGAATAAATGGCTCCAAAGATAGAGCGGTAGGTGGAAGACCTTCGGCGGGTCGAAAAAGGGCGGATGGGAGCCATCCTGTTCTGGAGGAACAGAGGTCCAAATTTGTCGGTCCAATGGAGGCGGAGGGAAGGCGTAGCGGAAATGGAAGGGATCCTTCTGTCGAAACGGTGGTGAATGAGGAATTGCCCAGTGAATGGGAACCGAGGCTTCGTTTGATGAAGGAGGCTGCGCGGAGGAAGTGCAGTGGGTCGAAGTAGGAAGTGGTGGCGTGTTACCCCCTTTGAGACAGACCGAGGGCCGGAAGGAGGAACGTGACATAATGTAATGGAATCCACTTCGGTGTCCCTGCTCCCCTTACGCAGGGGCGGAGGGATGCAGGAAGAGAGAACACGCATCAGGTAGAGGACGGTCGGACTGCGTCGCCGGAGTGCTGTGATAGCGCGGAGGGACGTCGGACCTTGTTGAGTAAGCAACAGCATTTACTGCTGTAGAAAAGGAAGGTAACAGCCGATACCAGCGGTGAAATTACCTAAGCCGAAAAGGCTGCGCAGAAGTAGTGCGCAATGGGTAGAGAAACCCAAGAATGACGAATGTTGCTTGTCAGTGTTGATTCGTGCAGTGCCGCGATGACACAGGCCGTCTTGGGTTGGGGACCAGGAAGAACGGTGGCGCGGAGGGGTAGATAGAAACGAAGGCATCTTTCTTTACATGATGATATACGGTGGTAAAGAAAGCACCCTAGTATGCGGAGGCTCGGAAAGGACACTTGGTTGAGTCGGAAGGATGATAAAAAAACTCTGAATACCTCCGTAGGAGGAGGCCAAATTGGGAGATGGAAGAGGTCCATTCAAAACTGAAGAATCCAAAAAATCGTTGTGGAACAACGGAAGGCTAACAATTGCAGGGCCTGCAGCTGCCTAAAGTTATGTTTATTGCCTATCCAAAAAAATACATTACCTGAGGATAGGTCACGGAATGAGGCAGCGGAGGGAGGTGACCGTCCGCGGAGCGGAGGGAACCTCAATCGATTTGAAGGTATAATGGTAGCCTCCGAGGCGGAGGTAGCATGCAAACAGGACGTAGCGTCCGTAGTTAGTGGTCCCAGAGTGGGAACGGCAGGCGAAAAACCATCCGACGGAAGAGAAGGAGGAGGCGGCAGACTCGGAAGGGGTGGAGAAGAGCCATCCTATACCGGACAACGGAGGCAGCTACAACCGTTGGGAGTCCAAGCGAGGCGAAGCGGAGGGGTCGTCCTTCCGCGGAACGGAGGTATGCGGAGGCCGGCTTGACGTCTTCAGCGTTGTGAACAGCGTGGCGGGTACAGAAGAAAAGGTAAGCATTGCCGCTCCGCTTCCACTTATATACGATGGAGGCTGCACAGTAGATCTGCGCAGTAGGTAGCGAACCGGAAGGAACTGCATTTGTTTTCTCTAAATTTGAACAGCAAATAGAAACGAAGGCATCTTTCATCCATGACATGATGATATACGGTGGTAAAGAAAGCACCCTAGTATGCGGAGGCTCGGAAGGGAGACTCGGTCGAGTCGGAAGCATGATAAAAAAACTCGGAACACCTCCGTAGGAGGAGGCCAAATTGGGAGATGGAAGAGGTCCATTCAAAACTGAAGAATCAAAAAAACTGTTGTGGAACAATGGAAGGCTAACAATTGCAGGGCCTGCATCTGCCTAAAGTTATGTTTATTGCCTATCCGAAAAAATACATTACCTGAGGATAGGTCATGGAAAGAAGCAGCGGAGGGAGGTGACCGTCCGCGGAGCGGAAGGAACCTCAATCGATTTGAAGGTATAACGGTAGCCTCCGAGGCGGAGGTAGCATGCAAACGGACGTAGCGTCCGTAGTTAGTGGTCCCAGAGTGGGAACGGCAGGCGAAAAACCTTCCGACGGAAGGGAAGAAGGAGGCGGCAGACTCGGAAGGGGTGGAGAAGAGCCATCCTATACCGGAGGAACGGAGGCAGCTACAACCATTAGGAGTGCAAGCGAGGCGAAGCGGAGGTGTCGCCCTTCCACGGAACGGAGGTATGCAGAGGCCGGCTTGACGTCTTCAGCGATGTGAACAGCGTGGCGGGTAGAGAAGAAAAGGTGAGCATTGCCGCTCCGCTTCGACTTATATACGATGGAGGCTGCACAGTAGATCTGCACAGTAGGTAGCGAACCGGAAGGAACTGCGTTTGTTTTCTCTAATTTGAACAGCATTGAGAAGGAGAATGCTAATAAAAAAAGGTAATGGTTTTTCAAGTCAACTATACTATCCTTCAAAAAAGAAGCTACATTTATAAATAATCTGAATCATCGCTTGTTTTCGTTAGGTACGCTGCGCCTTGCAGCTACCTGCTTGCCAAATGAATGTTGCGTTTTGGTGCGCCTTTCAGAGGCATGCTGTACGAACGCTTGGTCGAATAGCTATTTACAGTGCAAAGGCGTCTACTATTTAATGGTGGGGTTAGGGTGAGATGAATGAAGAAAACATCGAAATTATCCGAAATAAGTGACCAGCCCAATTTTATTTTACAGTTAACTTTAAAAAGTGGTGTGGAAATTGGTGGGGGGGGGGGGG
>JAHWFP010242005.1:98114-172255 GCA_023313725.1 Lithobius niger
AGAGAATGAAAAAAAAAACTATTAAAATTTATCTGGAATGTGTGCCAGTCCTATTTTCTTTTATATTTACCATAAAAAAAAAAGATTGGAAGGAGGGGGGCTGGAAGAAGAGAATGAAAGAAAAACTTATCAAATATATCTGAAATGTATGCCAGTCCGATTTTTTTTATTGGACTGACAGTCATTCCAGATAAATTTCATAATTTTTTTAACTTAAAACTTTAAAAAAAAAGGTGGCGGGGAAATGAAAAGGGGATGAAAAAAAAAAAACATTTCGCAAATTTATATTGAATGCCCCCCCCAATCCAATTTTTTTTTTTAGTTAACTTAAAAAAAGTTGGGGGAAGGGTTGGGGGAATTTCAACAAATTTCATTTTTATTTCATTTGGACAAATTTTTTTTTAATTCTCTTTTGGTTCATTTGGAGGCCCTGAAAAGGGACGGTTTTGCTCCTTGTTGGGGAAAAAATCTGCAGCCAAGTCAAGGGGGGGCTTCTGAAACATGTCGTGAGTATAAATTCATGGAGAAGCTGCTAATGGCTGGAAAACGAATGTTTTACAACAGCTGGTCTAAACTAGTTTTAAAACATTCACCATTCATTTCGTCATGATAATTTGCAGATTTCGGCTTGGATCGGAACAAAAACGTAGCGTTTGGCACAAAGCCGTTGTGCTTCTCGCATGATTCAGAAAAACGCGCTGCCCCTTCCCGGTCGGAATCTGCCTCCCGCGTATGTTAATTTCATCGTTATTCCATTGTTTGGCCCTTCCGTGGTGTGCATTCACCCACGTTTCAAGATAAACGAGATTCCTATTTTCTGAGCATAATTGTTTAATTTGCTGTAAATGCCTTTGACGTTGGGCAACAATATCAGGTCGTTCAACGAAAAATTTACGCATGGCAACTTTGCCGTACAAATCAGCTTCAAAAGTAGTATTCGATACAAAGACGACTTGCTGCCTTTTATATTCTATCTTTGAGATTAGCTTCGAATAAATGCTATCAATGTAGAATAATTACCATCTCGAAAGATTTCTCCTACAGTAGCTCGAAGAACAGGCAGTTGAAACTCCGTCATGTCAGTGACAGGCGAGGGATGCGGTCGCTTCTTACCCGGCGTACAAAATGTTGGCCGGCCGGCTACTGCTGCCGTTTCGTCGGCTACTAACGCAGCTTTTCCGCCATTGACTATCTTCTCAGTGTATAAAAGGAAACGTTCGTTGCCGATGCAGTTCGTTCTAGAAGATCACAAACACTAGCAGCTACTCCTTAGCTCTTGAAGCAATGAAAGACGTTCCACACTATTCCCCTTGCTTGGCTATGTAAAGTGTCTCCCTTCTTGCTAACGCTTAAGCGAGCCGAAAATGACGCCATATTGGACTAACTGTTTGGCGCTTAAATTGATGACGTCATGGCCGATGACGTTTTGTTCTACGCCTAATCAATCGCCGCGTAATGACCATATAAGGCAAGCCGTTCTTTCTTGAAAGAAACTGTAGAAAATAATTTATTTACTTATCCTAAAATACACATCTTTTGATTTATGCTTAATACAGTTAACATTAATACTACATTGCCCATAAGTAAAATACTCCAAAATACCAGTATAACCTGGTTGATTTTGGTTTCTATTGCTTCTATGAAGATTTACATTACCTTTTTTTAGCATTCTCCTTCTCATAATGCTGTTTCAATTAGAGAACAATCGAAGATTTCTTTCCGAGCCGCTACCCTTTGCGCACGCATCTGTGCAGCCTCCATCATATAAAAGCCTGAGCAGAGCGATCCGTCTCATCTTTTCTACCTCACTGAGGCCTGATGGCGACAAGAGGGGAGGAGGGTGGGAAGAAGGTAATGTATATTTTCATAGAAGAAATAGAAACCAAAATCAACCAGGTTATACTGGTATTTCGGAGTTTCTAGTTGCTATGAAAATATCCTTTTTTTAGCATTTTACAGACCTTGTCAAAGGCGGCGGGCGCCATCATGACTAGATCCCCAGGGTAGCGGTCGGATTCACCTCAAATAAATTCGACATAAGTCTGCAGGGGGGTTATACCAAGCGCCGGGCGGCGATAAACGGCCCCACACAGTACAGTCCGTCGGCGTGTTGCGACATGTCACGCAAGTAGTGTGAAGTGAAGACGGACGGTTGACTCTAAGAAGCGGCTTCCATGATCTCGGAGACCAGAATATTGCTGTGGAGGGCCCAGGATGTAGAAATGGCACGGAGTTCATGAGCAGTCACACGCATACCCTGATCTGCGCAGCTGATGTCGAGGGCATCATAGGCTTGGACGATGACAGTTTTAATGTAAGTGGCTATCATCCAAGAAGAAGTCTCACCAGTCCTGGCCGTGAAGGGAACTAAAAGTTGAGTGCAATTCCGGCAGATCGGTTTGGACGCTTTTAGGTAGAACCGAAGGGCACGCACGGGACATAGGGCTTGTTCCTGATCTTCGCCCAGAATGTTCGTGAGCACAGGAATAATGAAGGGGTTCGAGCGTTCGGAAGGTTTCTGTGTCTTTGCCCGAAAGGAGACTCGCGGAGTAAGAGTGACACCGGAATAGTTGTCTAGGAAGAAGCAATTGGAAGCGGTGGCAGAAAGCGCCTGAAGTTCGCTGCATCGAAGACAGGCTGCCATGGCAATGAGGAATACCGTCTTGCGGGTGAGATGGCTAAGGGAACAGGGGCAAAGGGGTTCGTAGGGAGCCTGTAGAAGACCGGTGAGGACGATAGACAAATCCCAGTGGTAAAGAAAGCATCCTAGTATGCGGAGGCTCGGAAGGTCTTGCGTACTGTTGGCCGATCGATCATGAAGGATCGGATAATGGAAGTGACGCGAAAATCATCGATGAGGTAAAAGCAACCGGCAGATTTATCGATATACCAGAATAGTGGCTCCACGGAGACCATTGTCGAAGAGGAAATTAGGAATCGGAGAAACTCGGGGACAGAGGGACCGACTGGATTAACTTGTGTAGAACACTAATGAAACCATCGGCGCCAATGGCTGCCGTAGATCTTAGAGGTAAATGTTCGCACCGCTCGGGAAGCGATGCGAAGGGCCTGGATCGAAGAAACTCCTGTCTTTTCAAGCAGTCGGACAACAGTAGCCACCCGTGTAGCTGCAGGAATTGCGGCCGTCGATGCCGAAGTGTCCCACTGCGTTGAGTCAGTTGGTCTGGGGACAACGGGAAGGATCGAGGGGAATCGATGAGCAGACTGAGGAGCATCGGAAACCAAGCAGCTGCGGGCCAATCTGGAGCAACTAGGAGAAACCATGGAGTTGGCGATCTTCCGCAAGACCGATGGTAGTAGTTTTCGGTGGAGGAAAAAGGTAAGCAAAGAGGTGACTCCGATCCACTGTTAGCGCATCGGTTGCCCAGGCTCGTGGATCAGGCTGACAAACAAGGGAAGTCTGTCATTTCACCTCGTGGCGAACAGGTCTAACATTGGCCTTCCCTAGAGAGAATAAGGATTTTCATCGAAGAGTGAAGAGTCCATTCTCCGGTGGGAAGTGTTCGGCAGGAGAGAGCATCGGCTATAACATTGCGATTCCCCGGTAAATGCTGGGGAGCTAGGCAGGTCTGGAGAGATATGCAGAGGTGAAAGATTACTGAGGTAAACTCGTGAAAGGACCGGGAGCGTGTCCAGCCTCCTCGTCGTAGGTAGGCAACCGCAAGTTGTGTTGTCGATGTGGATTTGTAGTCTTCCCCGAGACAAGGTGCTGAAAATGGAGGAGGCCGTAAAGCACAGCACGAAGTTCGAGCAGGTTGATGTGATCGGGATCGGTCTACTCCCACGTGCCTGATGCTGCCAGGTTGTCGATGTGTGCACCCCAATCTTATCTGGATACGTAGGTGAACAGATGGAGGTCCGAAATCGGTTCGTGTAACGGCACAGAAGCTGTGAGGTTGGTGACGTCCATCCACCATATTAGAGTGAAGAACGGGAAGTGAGGACTGAGGGGTCAAGGAGGCTGCGTTGAGACCGATGACTGGGTTTCCCCACTCGGTGGATCGGAAATAATGAAACGGTTGAGCCATCCATCGGCCGTAAGGAACCATGTCGGCAAAGGAATCGATGGAACTTATGATGGAGTCTAGCTCGCGGAGCGTGTAGTGAGGCAGATGAAGAAAGCTGCGAGCGTTAGTTAAGAAGCTGGAAACCTGATCCAGAGACGGTAGTACCGATCCCTGGCAGAGATCAAAGAACACTCCTAAGAATGTAGGTTTGGCTGGGGAGTAGTCTAGACTTCGCGAGATTGATCCCCCAACCCAGCGATTGCAAAAGAGACGTGGCAGTATGTAGGTTGCGAAGAAGAACGGTGCGATCTTGTTCCGGCAGTAACCAGTTGTCGAGGAAGGCATGTATGCGGATACCATGCTGTGAAGAGTACAAGGGTGAAGATGCGTGGGGCCGCGTTTAGGCCGAACGGTAGGCACAGGAATTAGTAGATGGCGGCCTTGTGAAGGAATCGAAACAGGTGTCGGACGGAAGCATGAAGAGGAACGTAGAGGTATGCATCGGCGATATCGAGGGAAATTGTGCAATTGTTTAATTGTTTAATCGTAACGAAGCACGGATCGACTCCGTTGTTTCCATTTGATAGTATGGATTGTCGATATACTGGTTTAGAGGTTTGAGATTGAAGATAAGCAGGAGCCTCCCGTCTTCTTGGGGCCAAGAAAAATACACCCCAAGAATGTAGAACCCTGGCGGAATCGGGGCCGAGACGATGTGAACTGCACGCTTGGACAGGAGATCCTGAATTACGGTTGATAAGTTGGCAGACGGAGGAGATTAGAGATTCCCACGGAAACGAACCGATGGGTGGGGAACGGTGAAATTTGGGTAGAAACCCGTTGGTTATAATAGAGTGGATTGCGGGATCGGTGGAGATTGATTCCCAGGCTTTTGTGAAAAACTGCAGCGGCCTCCCACAGGTTGTGGGAAGGGCAAAATATTTGGGACGGCCACGGTTTCGTGGTCCGGGTGAAGCATATCGCAGACGTTTGTCAGAAGTTGCTGGCCAAGTAGGGTATCGGCGGCATCCTAGGGCTTGATTCGAAGATCGAAATGGCGAGGAAGATCTGGGGAGGGCGGCCGGATGAGAATCGGTTGACTTTTAACTGGAAGATTCGACCTTTGCTGCTCCTGCTCGAGAGACTTTAGGGGAGCGTAGTTGCCTCCCATAACAGGAGCGAAAGGGCCGAGGTTTACCAGAAACGTCTAAGTGAGGCGCGATCTTCGGAATCAGGCCTCGAAACAGGGTATCAGATTCATGGATCGGGAGATTGCGGAGCGTAGACCGAGTGGAATTGTGAAGGCTAGGTGATGTGTTGAGAGCAATTTCACGCAGCAGGATCGTGGAATTGAATAAGGCTCTAGTAAGCCAGTTCATTGAGTGGTAGGTGGCGAAGCATGCCCAAAAGTCAGAAGTCAAAAAGTCAAAAGTCAGTGAAGGTTGACGTGGTCCAAGGCGAGAGACTTTCGACGAGAGACGATCAGGACGATAGACTTTCGACGAAAGTTCTTGGAAAGCCAGTGGAGATTGGAGTAGTCTGAGGCGAGAGACTTTTGACGAGAAGTGACTAGGACGACAGACTTTCGATGCCAGAACAACGAAAGTGAGTGACGGTTGACGTAGTCCCAGGCGAGAGACTTCCGACGAGAGACGGATGGGACAAGAGACTTTCGGCAATGGATCTTTGGAAGTTGGTGGCGGTTGACGTGGTCCAATGTGAGAGACTTTCGACGAAAGTTCTTCGAAAGCCAGTGAAGAACTGTGTTCGGAGGTGAGAGATTTCAGCGAGAGTTGACCGGGACGAGAGACTTTCGTTGCCAGAACTTCGAAGGTTAGTAACGGCACACGTAGCCCAAGGCGAGAGACTTTCGACGAAAGACGACCGGGCCGAGAGACTTTCGATGACAACATTAGAAGTCGGTGACAGTTGACATGGTCCAAGGTGAAAGACTTTCGATGAGCGATGACCGGGTCGAGGACTTCCGCTTTCGACGACAGATCTTCGGAAGCCTGTGACGGTGGGCTGAGAGCTATCGAGGTTGAAAACGCGAGGACGTTCGGGGAAAGGTCGGGGACTGCAACGATTACGAGATGGGAAGCCAGTCTTGACACAGAACACGGGATGCTGGTCGACGACAATGGCCTTTGGTGAAGCTTGTTCTGGAGGGTAATAGCGGCTATGCGTCTTGGCCGGAGGCTGGAGGAAAAGAGATGGCTGGCTACCGCCATGACACCATTTATGGAGGGCCTGCGCGTACTTGCGCATACGCAGGTGAGTAGCTGATCTGGGCGTATCCAGAGTTTTGATGCCTCCACGGTAATAGAGCATCCAGGAACTGAATGCAGAAATTTACAGGTATTGGGTATTTTCCTCGCCGGCAACTCGAAATACACTTTACTACAAGAAGCTTGCTCAGAGAGCTTGAGAGTGGAAATTTTAAGTTTTTATCAAATTTTGTTTCAGAATATGGAAGAAACATTAGCTTTACGGCGAATAATGTATAAGTATCAGCATCGGTTTCGGTGAAGAAGCATCGGACTGTATCGGTATCGGCCGAGCCTTAGTAATCACTGGATCAATAGTTCCAACCATGTTTGATAAATGCTAAGTATAAGGCTTACATAGACTGAAAGGGTTAAATGTTTTGGAAGCTATAGGTCCAACCTGTAAAATTTAGTCACATCTGCTGCTGGTTTGCTCTGCCGGAAATGCCGTGCCTATGGAATCGCTGATAGCAATGAATTACAGAGTCTACGTTTCTACGTTTTGAGAACAAAATTTTTAAAAATCTGACCACTTACCTAATATCCACGCATAGTAATATTTAAAACGCACAACAGAACTAGCTAATATTACATAAATGATCTTCCGTATAAAAGAGACCCGCATTCCAAATTCTTCCTCTGGAAAATAAAAAAGAAAGGCTTTGAACAGGATATGTATGTTGTCGCCGCACAAATTAAAACAGAATTTGAAACTTTACTAGCGCATCAGACCATTACGGATTCCACACTATCCCCTCCTATAACATTTCAACGAACACCGACATTAACCCTTTGAATTAGGGGAGGTAAAGTGGCTATCTGGTAAAGAGGGGTGTGTGTCTTGCTAAAACGGTAAAGGCGTCAAAACGTACACCGTATATAGCTCGGATATAAGGCAAGGTTGCAATTTTGGGCTTACAAATTCTAGCCGATGCAGATTTAAAGTAACAAACTAAAAAAAAAAAAACATAGTGTAATATATTTGCGCCATGACCTAAGCTGCACTGGCTTTTGTTTTGAAAGTGAGAAGTTGAAGATGCGAGGAAGGAAGGGTTTGTTACCAAAGGATACTCAAATAGTAAATATCAGATTATGAAACTGCTGCAGAAGCAGAACGAAGACGCGTCCCGGTCTGTAAAGGCTGTGTGCCAAAAATCCAGATTGGTTAGGATACCCGGCCACCAAAAATCAAAAACTCGGTAACACCTTTTTTTTCCCTTAACGCTAGTTAGTTAAATATACATATAAACTTGTATATTTGTAATTATTATTTTTCAGCCGTAAAGCCGACTAGCTTAGTGTCGTTCTAAGAGGGGCTGTCAACTGCACTTTACCTCCCATATATATAACTGAGGACCCACACTCTACGTTTTTATTTTGAACTTCAATACCGGTTTTAGTTTGTCATGAAAACTTCGATTGTGAACCTTTATTATCTGTGGTTGCAATAATACTTTAATTCAAATGCGTTCTAGATTTATACACAAGCTGGTATATTTAATCTTTTGCATAGTGCCGTAACTTCTACAGTAAAATTTACCGGACATTTTTCCCAAAGTGTTTTATCTTGTATTTATTTCAGGGCTCCGACCAATAGTAACCTTATCTGAATGTAAATAAAGCCTTTTACTTCTATTAATCATGCAATAGACCAGAAACCATCCTTCTATTAAACACTTCGCCCCCCCCCTCCCTATATTTTTATTTTTTAATGCAGCTTCACTGCCCATGCTGGAAAAGGTCTTGTCTGCTCCAAGAGTCGGCAATTCCTTTGTTCCACTGGCAGCCCCAATTCCCTTCCAATCCGATCACTGCATTCAATTCCCCCTCCACTCACAGGAGAGTAGCGCCCTCGTCCGGCCGCGCTTTCATTCTCTCATGCTTGAGTGACAGCTTGGTCGGCCTGCCCTGTCCCTCCCTCTCCCATTGTTCTCCACCTCTAGAGTCACACATGTAACTCTCCTACCGGGACGCGCTTTCCCTCCTCCCTGCTGCCAGGCAGCTGGTACAAAACCTGACAACTGGCTGCCATCCTTAGCATTGCTCACTGACCTCTGAAGGCTAGAGGTTACTATGACGGTCGGAGTGGAGATGTCTTGCCATGCCGGGCAAGGTAGTACTTTCATAGGTAACTAGTTTAATTTTTGAAAGTATTCTTTTGAACTCTTATTTCTAAATTTATAGTTCTTAAATTTAAACTTAACTTTTAGTTTTGAGAATTGATTATGGGTAGTTAAATCGCCATCGCCATTTCTGGTCTTAGAACTCCCATAACTTAACGGTTTAAGGTACCCTTCATAAAAAACCGATTTTTCTTTTATGTTGAACTCTTAGTGTTTTTCTAAATAATCGAATGATTATCTAGTATTATCGAAGAGCAGAGACTTCTTTTGGGTTAAGTACCAGGTTTTACTATTTGACGAAGTTTGATCCTTAGCAGTGGCTTTTGAAACAAAACTTAAGACTATTTTACAAATGTAAGGTGCATTCTGTAACTTAGAGAGTTTAGGTAACTCAACAAACATTTTTTATTCAAAATCTTATTTTAGTGTTTAGGTTTAAGGGACATAAATCCCTCCATCCTGGCCGCTTTACTCATACGTCAACTGCGCGAAAATATAGTTCACACGACCGCAGCGCGCATTGCTTTCGGAAGCTATCACGACGTCACATCAGATGCTAGATCATACTCATTTCGGGGTCGCGCCGTGTGACACATCATACGAATGCTAATCAGTAAACAAACACTGGCTCCGATTACTGCACGTTATGTTCATCAACGTCTCCCGTTTGTTGCTGAGGTAAAATACCCGCACGTTAGTTTTATTTGAACAAAGTTGAGCAAATAAAAAGATTCTGTGGTCTTTATTGTGCGTTGATGTCGAAATTTTCGTCCTATCGTTGCCGACTTATGTGCGTATATTAATTTATTAGCGATTTCAAGGAGGCATGCTATTGCTTAGGGACCGGCCATTATGTATCGCTTAGGGGAATAGACGCCTCCCTCCGCCCTTCTTTGGACAGTAAGTTTACGCCCCTGCGAACGTTATTTCTTTCCCTTGCAGCCTAATTTGTGACTTCAGGTTTTAGTATTTATGCGGGCATCAAATACGGCGTTACTGTACAGAAACAGCAGCTAAAGTCTAGAATACACCCATACCTAATATCCTGCCGAAATTGATTCCAAATGGCTCCAGCATCTTCATACATCCAGGAACAGTTTTATAGCGCGGAAATGTGTTAAAACGACTTAAATCGGTCAATTTGTAGCTGCGCAATCCGTACATTTATACTGGGTTTGCGTTCGCTCGCGGGGCCTTGCGGAGCAGGGAAGCTTATATTTCTTTTTCGTAAACAGTTAAGATAAGCGGGTAGTTATTGTCAGTTGCGTGTGGTTTTGTTATTGTCGGTTAGGTTAGGCAGGTACCGGCTTCTGTTTGGCGTTTCACTTGTAATGAACTGTTTGGGGTTTGGTGATTCACTGCGCGGCGGCGTCTGCCTCGAGCCTACCGCGGCTTGGGATCAGTTAAAACATGGTTTTAACATGTTTCCGCGGCTTGGAATCAGTTTGTAGTGCCTTTCCAGCCAATTTAAGGTAGGTTTTTTTTTTGTTTTCTTAAAATGTAGGCCATATGCGTGAAGTAGACTTGTGCCGAAAAAGCTTAGGCTAAATAAAAGGCATACAATTGGGTCAGTTTTAAGTGTACCATAAAAAAAAACAGCTTCTCCTGAACAACCATAGTTGTAATTTAATTGGTACTGCAGCTAAACGTTTTTCCCTTAGGCCTTATGTCCGCTACGACAATTTACGCCTGAAACTCAATCAGCAATTTAATTTCTTCTCCGCCTTTGGTTTTGTCCATCACTGAGTCAGGATCCTGACACCCCTGCCTCACCCCTTCTTTTCTAGTTTCTTGTAGTAAACATAAGATAAACCTAATTGTCGATCCAATTCTCGTTTTGCCTTTTTCTTTACCGATTCAGTAGCAAATCTACTTGGTGGAATAAATAAATGCGTTCATCACTCGCCATTTCTCCTGACAAGCTCAGAACAAGGTTAACTGGGATTGAACCTGCATTGCCTCGAGGAAGGCAGCTACTATCTCACTTGGCTTTCGCTCAGAAACGGTTGAGATTAGGTGCGGTCAACATCTCGTGACGTGACCATAGAAAGTAGCCCGAGAGGCTTTCTGGCGGGAGCGAGATACTCTTCAGACCGATTGGTAAAAAAGAAGCTTACTAGCGTACACGCACCACATCTGTCATCGGGATCGTACCCTTAGATGATCAAATAAAAGGTGAATGAATTTATATAAAACTATTTCCGGTAATGTATCGAGGAAAACTTAAAATATACCGGAGGGAGTTATGTGCCTTTAAAAACAGTTCAATCGCCAATTTTATTGTAAATCATAGTGTGCTTTTAATTTAAAGCTTTCAAGAATTATTTTTGTAACTACTAGTTTTCAAATGTAAAGTGTGAAGTTAACATGTCCTATTAAAAAACCAAGAGTTGTTTTACACGATTGTTTGACTTGTAGTCGATTTAATTGTACAAGTTAATTAGCTAAAAACTCCAAAATACCAGTGAAACCTGGTTGATTTTGGTTTCTATTGCCTGTTGAAAATATACATTACCTTTTTTATTTGCATTCTCATTCTCGAATGCTGTTCAATATAGAGAATTAAAATTGAGGCTGCCTGTTAGAGTCGCTACCCACTGCGCAGCTCTAAGGCGCAGCCTCGTTCATATAAAAACTCGAGCGGAGCCGAGAAGGCCACCTTTTCGATCCTCTATAGTGCCCAAATGGCGACAAGAGGGGAGAAGGGTGGGATAGAAAAAGGTAATGTATATTTTCAACAGGCAACAGAAACCAAAATCAACCAGGCTACACCGGTATTTTGGAGTTTCTAGTTGCCTTGAAAATATTGCAATCCACTGGCTTTGTCACGGCGGTAGGTGCCATTGACATAAGCCCCCTTGGGAAGCGATCGGTTCCCCACAGTGAGATTCGAAGAGTGTAACGAGGGTCATAGAATACGTCGAGCTGCAACAAATGGGCCGATTCGGTATAGTACCTCAGCTTGGTGGGACATGTCACGAAGGTAATTGAACTTGAAAACGGACGCACGACGCCAGGAGGCGGCTTCCGTTATGTCGGAGACTGGTATGTTGCTGTGAAAGGCCCAAGATGTAGAAATAGCACGGAGTTCGTGGGCCATTACACGGATACCATCGTCAGCACAAGTGATATCCAGTGCGTTCATAAGCCTGGACGATAACTGTTTTTAGCCAAGTGTCAATCAATCGGGACGATGTGACGCCAGTTTTGTAACTAAATGGGAGGAACAGCTGGGAGCGTCGTCGTCGGATAGGTTTTGAAGCTTTAAGGTAGAATCTAAGACCTCATACCGGATAAGGAACGTTCATCGTCCTCTCGCAAGATTTTGGAGAGGGAAAGGATTATAAAAGGATGCTTACGTTCATCCGGTTTCTAGGTCTTGGCTCAGAATGATGCCCGGGGGGTGAGTGTGACACCGGTGTAATCCGGGAGGAAGAAGCTGATTCGGTGGCCGAAAGCGCTTGTAATTCGCTACACCGTAGACAGGCAACAAGGGCGATGAGGAACACAGTTTTCCTTGTCAGGTGGCTGAGACGAGAGGAACCGAGGGGTTCGAAAGGAGCGGACAGGAGTGCCGTTAGGACGATGGATAGGTCCCAGTCGGGAAACTATCGCTTGATGCGTGGTCTATCAAGACGCAATGAATGGATAAGTGATGAGATGCGATAATCGGTAAGTAAGTTTCCGTTCCCTGCCGCTCTGAATACGGCGTTCAGGGCGGAACGGTATACCAAAATGGTGGAACCGTATAGGCCGCTGTTAAAGAGAGATGTTGAGAAGCGGAGGAGGTCTTCCATAGGGGGACGGACTGGATCGACTTGTTCCGTAAGACACCAACGAAACCATCGTTTCCAGTGACTGTCGTAGATTTTATTGGTTGAGGAACGGACGGCTCCGGAGGCGATGCGTACGGCTTCGTCTTCAAATATGCCAGTTGCTCGGAGCAATTGGATGATAGTAGCCACCCGTGAAGTCGAAGTGCCTGGTCCATGAAAAGACCTGGTCCTTCAAGCTTTTTAACTTCCAAGCATGCCGAAAAGGCAACGCAACAGCACAAGGAAAAGAGCGAAAGTCCAAAACTAACCGTGCAGAAATTGCAAAACTGGCAGGATGATTTTAAACAAAGACAAATGCATGACGCATTGTGGCAAACGCTTGTAGGTTTTAAGCTGAGAAAGAGCATGTGTTCCCTGTCCATGACACTTTACGCAAAATGTCCAAAAAAAAAAATGTCCAAAAAAGAAAAAAAAGTACAAAATGCGTATAGAAACTGCTACGTTCTGAGGAAAGAACACAAGCGAAACAGAGATGTCGTAATTTTCGCACATCCTCAAACACCAAATACCACTTAGATTAAGCCAAATTTTGGTCCCTTTGAAGGGGATCGACGTTTGATATTTTGATTTTTTTTTTTTTTAACAACATGTCAGTGAGAAGAAAGCTACCAATTCATCCCAGAACGGTGTCTGGGCCTCAACGGCTCAATCCGCTTCACGAGGTGCAATTCTCAGTACGAGATTGAGAAGCCCTCACCCGAGCAATGCAACTGGGGCCAGCCAAGCACGAGGGTGGGAGGGAGGGAGGGGAATACTTCCGACCTGGGAAGAAGGAGCCTAACAAAACCCCCTGTAAAAAAAATTGAATAACAATCAGTCGTGAACCGATCTATCCGGAAACTCTGTCAGGCCCCAAAGAGATGAAAATGTAGACCTGACATTGTAAAATAAGACAGCTCCGAATTCCAGTTTAAAAACCGAATTCCGACGACTTTAGAAGTCGAACATAAATCAAATTCTCAACTCTCAGAAACTAACAGTTTCCATTTGCAATGGAAAATGGCCTCCACACAGAGGGTGTGACGCTTGGGGGGGGGGGGCCCCCCGGAAGGGACGACCGGGTCGACCCACGGCAGGTTTGCCTGCCAATATAATCAAGTGTCTGAAGTTAAACAAAACAGCAGAAAAACTCTCCCTAAGCCAACAAAAAGCAACCAAGGGTTTTCATTCCAAAACTCCAAACGTTTAAGCAATTGGCCTCACACTTCACAAAACAGGGTGTTGTGCAAATGTGGTTAATTGGCCAATGCAGCCACAGACCCTCATTGAAAAAGCAGTGTCATTAACAAGGCAGGAATTTAAAATAAAAATTCCTTAAAGAAATTATAGAAAAGCAAGAATGGGAAGGTGTCGCCAGAGAACACTCTTTTGCCGTGACCATTTGGTCAATGGTGGAAACCACTGTGAAGCATAGGCAAGAAGCGTTGAAGCTTCTTCGTAGAGAATGACAGCACTACATCACTACCCCCTTCAGAACGCCCACAACTGCAACCGCAGCTCACAGAGCTTGGCCGTGGGGCCCTTGAACTAGGAAAATGGGCGCATCGCTACGTCCTGGCGGTGCTACATGCCTGCTGATGAGGTGTGCTTCCCATGGCAATGCTCAATTTGGCGACCAGCTGCGTCCTTGTGTCCATGCCCGAGAAACGCAGTTGATGGGACAAAGTCGGGGGCGACTCAGTTCTTCTGTCGGCCGAACATTTCACGTCACCCGGGGTTCTGTGGTATTTGCCACGCCCCGAGTGTGGGTCTTTCCTCTCCACCGAGGACCTCCTCCTTGTAGCGCCATCTCGACTTTCAGGGTTTTCTCCCCCAAGAAATTTTTTTTGGGGCCAACTTCATGAGAAGGCATAGCACTCTCGGAGTTTCTTACTAAAAAACTCCTTGAGGAGCCATCGCACCATTCAAGTTTCTAGCCAAGTTGCTCACTACAACACTCACCAAACTTGCAACTTTGCCCCGGGCAGACAGCTGCAGTCCCCGCGACTAATTGCTGCTGCGCTGCCACAGACCCAGTGAAAAATGGCCCTTCATCCAGCACACCATTCTCCTAAAAAAATTCCACATCTAAAACGTCCACGTCTTCAACCGAGAGGGCACTCACAAACGACGATTCACTTCACTGCAGTGGCGTAACTATGTCGCGCTGCGCCCCCCTGCAAAATTCCAGTGTGAGCCCCACACCCAGGGACCTGCAAACCATTATATGACAAATCAAAGGTGTATTTTAATATTTAAATTTTTTAATTTAATTTTCACTTACACGTATACAACTTGCATTTCTAGATTGTGGTTGCGTTTAAAATTCTTTTTGTCTTTCTTTTATTTCTACAAGTGTGTTGACAACTACATCTAAATTTATTTTTCTAGCTTGCTGTCAAATTAAAATATTAGCATTACAACAAGGATGTGCTAGTATTTAACTGTTTATTACAATAACTGTAATGGTTTAAAGAATCTAATCTGTAGCATTAAATCAGCAGAACGCCGCAGATCTGCACTTTCCCCCAACTTTCTGGTAATCTGGGCCAACAGCTGGTGTAAAAGACGCTAGCGTTAACGTAATATTTAATACCATTGTTGACACAACAACTTGATACCATTGAACACTGAATAAAATCTAGACACACGCTAGTTTGTCGCTCCAAGTTAGGCAACAAACAGCACATCAATTCAACTGTTGAGGTTGTAAACCAATGTAGCGCGACGCCATAGCGTCAGTGTCTTAGATCTTGAAACATAGTTGGGCACATTTCAGGTACTTGGGGAAAAATAATAATAATGCAGCTTAAATTGTGTTGAAATCGAGAAAATTTACTCGTGTAGGAATGCCAGCTAAGCTGCTTTCAATGCAAAATCTGACCCTCAATAACGTTGAAAATGTGTTACTAATTACTACCTAGCTAGGTCCGCTCATCCCCATGTTAAATCCCATAGGGTGATTATTTATCGATACCGAGATAACGGGAAGGCTTCCAGCTATGAAATTGGATGAATGGGTGCAGTACAATACGAACTGCGTATCTTTTATGGTTTGAAGCCTGTGGGCATAACGGGGATGGCGTGGAAGGGCGCGTAATTGTGAAAATATTGTTATAACCATTGTTAGTATTGTTGGCAGTCTCTCATTGGACGGCCAAAGTTTGGACAATGACAACGTGTATACTGACGTGCATGCGTAGACACACACTAGTGTATCACGATAAATCTAAACAACGAAAGAAATTGTTGCCTGGGCCTTGGGGCTTCGGGCAGATGACCAGGAATGGTTAAAGCTCGTTAAACCCTTTTTATTAGAAATTGTATTCACGTCCAATTCACAAAAAGTAAACAAACTGTAAAAACAAAGCAAAATAAACAAAGCTAAAAACTGTTAAAGCGGCCACCAAGTTGAGAGCGGCTCGGCCCTTCAAAGGAGTGATATCAACACACCAAAACTACCGAAATAAAACAAATTACAACAAAATTAAAACCAAACCAAAAACCTATATAAAGAGGTGATTATGTGGAGAATGGTTCGGCCTGTAGGCAAAAGGTAGTAGCAAAGTGTTGAAAACCAATTTCTTGTTGACGTGGCACTTCATTACAAATCTGCACGGTAGTGGAACTGTGTAAATACACAATTAAAAAAAAAAAGGAGTGATATTATATCAAAAACCAAAACTGGTAAAAGGGGCCACCAAGTTCCGAATGGTTCTGCCCTTGAAAGGAGTGATATCAACACACCAAAACATTCGCCAACTTAATCGCACCGAATAATACTTTGGACGCTAAATGAAAACTTGAACATTGCTACCGAAAGTAGCAATGTTCTAGTTTTCATTTAACCTTCGAAGTATTAAGCGGTGCGGTTAACTTGGCGAATGTTTTCGTGATATCACTCCTTTGAAGGGCCGAACCATTCGGAACTTGGTGGCCCATTTTACCAGTTTTGGTTTTAGATATAATATTAACTATCTGTAACTAACTTTACGGGCAAAGTGCTAGCGCGCTTCTAGATGTTTTGTACGGTTATGCAGCGCCTTCCAATTCTCACGCATGCTTTCTTTCAGGGGGCATTTTGTCGGAAAGCTAAATGGCTATCGCAACCACTACATTCACTTAAGTTTTAACTAGCCGGGGGCTTTAGCACGAGAAAGCATGTCCCGTTTGTTGTTGCATTGGCGTTTGTTTCTGCTGGGGCCCATCGTTGGATTGCCTAGAGCTTTCCATCAACAATACACGTCATAATATTTCGTTTTATAACTTACTGTTAATCAACATTACCCTTCACATTGCTGGCCCCTTTTCATTACTACCATGCAAAAATGAACACACTCGCTTTTTTTCCATTGCTATACTGTGCCAAAAATGAACATGCCTCTTTTTCAGAGATGCCGTGAAAAAGAATGAACATGCGCGCCCTATTGCGTTAATATGCTGCTCTTGGGGGCTTGCTCGCCGTTTATCGTTGCTACTATGTAAAGAATGAAAATGTTCGCCCTTTTTCATTGCACCGTGAAAAGAATGAACATGCACGCCCTATTGCATTAATATTCTGCGCTTGGATTAGGCGTCACGATTACTGCCTTCCCTGTTACCAAACATCGCCTACAGTTTGGTGTAATATATATATACATATATGTATTATATATATACAGATAATAACGATTCAAGCTATATTAAGCATCCATCCAGTTACTTAGCTACGCTGATGTTGGCGTATTTTTGTTAGCAGCTCAGTCAAGGTCAAGTCATTCAAACCATGCAATGCGTTCTTACAATTCATTGAAACAAGCGTATTGGTATGGTGCAACATCAACCACAATAGCCTCTGTTACTAAGACAACTAATTAACATACACTATTTAAATATTTGATGATACTGGCTGCGCACCACACCCGATACTTTCCATACATTCGTAAAGTAAGCTGAAAGCTTCAGTTTACTGTAAACGTAAGATCTTACTTTTATATTTTATTGAAATTTAGAACCCATACTTTAAATTGGTAATACATTTTGGATAAAATTTATGTAAATATTAAATAATCTGTTTCAGAAATAGTTTTGTTTATATTTCCATAATACGTATATTTTTTCCCTCCATTTCATCTGCGCCCCCAGTTCCTCTGCGCCCCCCTGCGACTGCAGGCCCTGCAGCAATGTAGTTACGCCACTGCTGCAACGCATTGCCACAAAATAGTCTCCGCCACCGCCGCTAGATGGCGGCACCTGCCTTGGTGAATTGCTGGAGGCGATCGCCGCTTGGCGATTCACCATAATCTGACGGAGGAATGCTTGCATCCTTCTTTCCAGCACAGCAAATCCTGCTTCGTGAGCTTTTCTATTTTCGGCAATCAATTCCTCGTCAACTCCGTTTTAATTGTTCATATCAGTCTTCCCAGTTACACGTACGGCATTCATAATTATTTGCAGGATATTGGGGTTGATTGGACTTTCCCAACAGAAAAAAATGCCGGCGATGACGATAACAGCCGACTCCACGTTAGGCCTAACCGGAGCGCAAGCATCACTAGCGCTCGAATGTCTTGCAATGGTTACTTCCAACAGAACCACCGGTATATTAATGCCCGTGCTCAACTAATCAATCAACGATCTAATGGTTTTCTTCAAACCTGAAGATGAAGCATTAGACGCCTGCTTTTTCTGCAGCTGTAAACGACATTGCGCCGATTTCTTCCGAGTGTTTAACGCCTTCTTGACCTTCTTTCCCGTCCATAAAATCGCACATTCCACACCTTTGATTTCGTAAAATTGCACGGCCGACATCTACGGGACGCAGGATGAATATCCAATGGAGTTTTAACACGTTTGCACGACGGAAACTCTCCTGAGCTTCCACTTCTCATTACTCGTCCGGGCGGCAATTTGGCGATTCACCACGGAAAAACCAGGAACACCAAACGTGCGTCCGTTCACTACCGAAAAGAAAAGTAGGCAACAATGGCTGAAACAGATGGTTATTAGGGACGTCACGGGCTCCCCTAACGGCCGAATGGGGAACTTCATTGCATTGCTGGTAGTTAAAAATTAAAGGGACATGGAGTGGGTCGGGCAGGAAAAGCCAAATCGAAACGATTTTAGCATATATACTGGAGGTTAGTATTTTACAGATAGTAAGAAACATGTAGCTACATTGGGGTGTCAACGTGATAAAGACGAAAGGAATAATTCTTTAAATTGGCCGTTTGTGGATGCATTCCTCATAATTTCGTCCTATTGCATATGGACTTGCTCAGGAGACGTTCTATAAACCAATGATGGTAGAATGAAAGCTGACGGTGAAGTGAGAGTTTTCCGAAATCTCAAATGTAGTTTAATTCCCAGAGTTTCCCAGATTATCCAGGTTCACCAGGTTGGTGGGAACCCTGTCTTTTTATGCATTGCTGCAAGTGAAAACTACAGAATTTTTAGAAATACTAAATTTTTGGTGAATTTTAAGGCAAACAATTAGATTTCCATCTAGCAACACTAGTGTTTGAATAATCCAGGTTTTACAGTATAGCAGAGTTCAACTGCACACACTATACAATGACCAACACCATACACGTGTCTTTAGGAATAAACCGAACTTCAGCATTATTTATTTCCCATTCAGACCACAAACTGGTCCACAGTACAACTACATAATTGTGTAAGCTTACTGGTCTATACCACACTACGTACATACAATGACAGCAGTAATAATTAATATATCGTCATTAAATAATTTCATAATCATTTAATAATAATCAATATACCGTCATTACAGTAAAGCTGTACCGAACTGTACCGAACTGAACAAACAAAATCGAACAAGGCAGAACAGAGGGTGTTCGGTTCGGCGTTTCAAAGAAAGCTACCTAATTCAACATATTTCTACTTCTATTTAACAGATTTTAATGTTTGAATACACCATTTGAAGGTTTTTTTTAGCCAGCTTGCTGATGGTTCATATCACAAGTTCCTAGCTTAAATTTAGAACTAAGAGGGTAAAAGTAAAGATACAGGAGATGTCTTTATACTACAATTTAGTTTTCACATCAGTTCACACAAGTCCAAGTGAACATCACAGTGAACATTTGTTGAGAAACTTGTACTTTGGTAAATATGAATCTTAGTGAACAACGGTGCGTTACATTTTATTTTACACGTTGAGTCATTGGTACATTTTAGTTCGGTTCGGAAGTGTTCGGTGTTCGGCTCGTTTAAGGTTTGTTCAGTTCGGTTAAAAAATTTTGCGTTCGGTACAGCCTCATAATAAACAGGACACATCGATTTTAGCTAACAAATTCATCATTTAACCCGTGACCTATTATTCTACAAGCTTACCTGCAACCCTACGTATTGGGAAGAGCGGAGTAACTTTTAATAAAAGTAAGCCAAATGTTAAGCTTGCGAAGAGCTTTTTAAGTACTGCCATCTAAAAATAAAAAAATAATTGTGCACATTTAAGCAAAACCATGTTAACACAAATCACCTTACACCGGAGTGGGTTATAAGCTAAGGCCAGCTGATAATCTTGCTACTGGAACGTTACTACTCGTAAGCAGTCAAATACAGAATTTTTAATAAATTTACCAAAAATTGATCAATTTTGATTTTCCAAAACACAAGTTTAGTAGTTTTTTTTAATCAAGAGTTTCTAACAGTGCCATGTCAATAAGTCGCTTGAGCAATTATCAAGTTTTTTAAACCCCAAGAAAGTTTAGTGACATAATCACTAAGTCTTACAATTTTGCAATTCTGGACAATTCAGTTCCTGCAATGCTAGTTTCCCTGGATGACAGAACTCTTTAGATCCACCCATCTGTGCACGTGCAGCACAGACCCTCCAATAAATAGTGTTACGGCGTTAGCCAGCTACAGTGGACCCCACTTATAATGAATTCTCTTGTAACAAAATCCTGCATTTAACGAATTTTTCTCAAGTCCCGGTCAAGAATGTATGTAAATTAGTATGCAAAATATAGCTTATGCCAAATTTTCTATAACGAAATATCGCATGTAACAATTGAAATAAACTTAATTTTAGTAAATAATCTCCTGTTTATAACAAAATTTGTGGAAAAAATTGTCAGTTCCTTAGTGCTAATCGCGTAACGACATCAATACGAAACGCTCGTGAGCGTCAAAAGGAGCGATCGCTTATTCATGCCTGTGCGCTAGTTGCTCGTGACGTGCGCACGTCTGACCGGATGATGTTCATTTTGTTCTACAGCGGTCAAGGCAATTGTGTGCTTGCCTTCCAAAGCGCTTGTTCTACCACGAGGCTGCTGTACAATGTTTCTGCTTGAGCGTTGTGACTACGTTAACCATGGCTCTGAAACGAAATGCTTTGTATTTCCAACAAAAGATTCTAGCTAAGGTAGAAGACAAAAACAGAAAGGATATATTGCAAAAGAATTTGAAATCCCCAACAGCATGCTGTGGGGGGGGGGGGGGATTGAGGCTTAATGGCGCGTCGACAACTTGGTCATTAGCGCCAACCTCAGTCACAGTGCAGTGATCCGGGTTGCCACTGCACCACACATTACAGAGATGTTAGGGACAGAAAAAAGCTACGGACCTCAAATTACAGCAACGTGGAGGCAGCTTTATGGAAATGGTTTGTTGATGTTCGTTCCAGAAAAGTGCCGGTAAGTGGTGTCAGGGAAATTTCACTCTGGGGCTGTGGCCCTTGCTCCTCACTCCTCCCCAACAAATGCTGTAGGGCTGATAAGCTTCCCTCCATTATATACCCTTTATTATTTTAACTATGCTTTACATTGTTTTGTTGTTAGTAACTGACCATTGTTATGGCCTTGTTCTTCATTTTGGCTTGTGTGTTCCGTTCTCATCGCTATTGCAATGTTTAGAATGACATTGCTTCATGCTTCAACTGAATCTCCGCCTTAAAATCCTTGAAGGTTCCCAATCCCTCTTTAAAGAGTTCAGGGAAACCATCAAATATTTCTTCGTCAGAGACACGGCCGATAAACAATTCATCATCTACACTATCTACGTCATAAAACTGACTCAAATCGAGTTTGAACTTGGAAATTCAGCCCTTGCCAAATAGCGCAGACTGGTTGCCAGGTGCTACAACAGCACACAGATGTTCAGTTTGTTTAGCAAATTCAACGGTTAAATACACTACCCCCAATGGTTTAGCTACCTCTCCCAACCATGATTTCAAAGTAATGGGAGTTGCTTTTCACTTTACATTCTTAAAAGTATTTACGATAGCATGAAATAGGGATTATTGTTGCATCGCAACCTGTGTCAACATCAAAAGTTGAAGAAATACCATTTAAGCGACATGTAATAGTCCATTTTTTGTTTGCTTCATAATTCTGCTTACCATGTGTCCGTAAATTATTTAACGACAAGAATGGTCTTTGTAGCAATCGTTTACGCACAATTTCAAATAAATAAAAGATATCGGCACAATATCTTCAGCAAATTTTCGACTGTCAATTCTCTGGAGATGTTGGGGCCCAGACGAGTCTTCTTCAGGCAAAAACAGAAATTTCACTCCACTATGTCATGTCCGATCGTCGTTACGATCGTCTGCTTTTCGAGTCGGCGGTCGAGCGTAGCCTTCACCACCTGCAAGGCCGGTTTTCCACCTCTAGCGCAGCTTATCATTAAACTCGCTACGGAGCAGAAACTGTATTCCAGGATTGGATGGTCCCTGGATATTCATCAGTTCAACCTTTCCTCGGATGTGAATAGCCAGGGACTCCAGGCTCCTCAAATGCACATCTGCGAGTTAAACTCAATGAGGGTTTCAGTGCCTTCCCAGTTGAAGCTGTGGTGCAATTCCATGTGGTGTACTGCAATGCCATTTGTTGTCATTCTACTCCTGGTGTCAGCCGTGTGCTGCTTGACACGGCAGTGAATTCCTTTGCGTGTCTCACCAACATAAACGGCACCACAGTCACCACGTGGTACCCTGTATACTGCTTCTCTGGTGTCTACAATCTTTTTCAGCCAAGTTCCTCACGCTCACTAGTCTCATCTTTTTCGTCCCCTTGCTTCTGGTTTCGTCCTACTCCCGATATGCTGGTCCTTCAGTCCTTTTAGAGTTCTTCATGTACGTGTCAAAGCCATTCTTCTTGTGCACATCCTGGATTTTGTAAGTCATCCCCTCAGGTAGGTCAATGGCACTCTCGTTCGCTCATCACTTTCTTTTTCTCCTTCCAAGTCCCTCTTTTGCACTCCAACTCACCCTTCTTTTCATTGCTTTCTTAATCATCCGCTTTAGCAATCCTGGCAGGTACCCCATTGCCTCCCTTTTGTCTCATACAGATGGTGTCATGCTGTCTCAGCTTCAGTAGAGTGTCTAACTACCCTGTTAATCTCATTCTGGGCAATAGCTTTCAGTTACCCAACAAGGTGCTCAGAGCAGTAGGGAATGCCTCTGTCAGCGGCTGTTGGTTTTCGGTACGGATGGTACACGATCCTTCCATCATGGTGCCTTCTCAGGACACATCCAAAAATTGCAGCTCTCCATTACATTCTTCCTTGTACATAAAGTTCAACTCCTCCGTCCATGCACTCAGCAGACATCGCACGTTATCGGGCTCACCTCTCTTCAGTATGGAAACCCCATCATGAACAAACTTAGGCCACAACTTTAGGTTAGGGAACGAACTCGTAGCAAACTGGTCCAGATGTTGGGAGTACCATTTCGGCGAGATGGGGGGGGGGGGGCTTCAGTGGTGTGCCAAAATGTGTTCCCTTCATACTGAACGTAGATTGTAGATAAGAGAGCTTTAAGTAGAGCTCGATACTTTTTAAATACTTCACGAGGCACCCCATGCTTCTTCGCTGAGAGGGCTAGCATCCGAAGAATGAGCACTCTACTGAAACCGAGACAGCACAACACCATCTGTACGAGACGAAAGGGAGGTTTGTGGTACTGGGGTACCCGCCAGGGTACCTAAATCGGATGATTAAGCAATGAGAAGAAGGGTGAGTTGGAGAGCAAAAGAAGGACCGGAAGAAGAAAAAACAAAGTGATGAGCGAACGAGAGTGCCATTCACCTACCTGAGGGAGGTGACTGACAAAATCCAGGATATGGTCAAGAAGAATGGCTTTTACACGTACATGAAGAACTCTAAAAGGACTGAAGGACCAGCTTATAGGGAGGAGGATGAAACCAGAAGCAAGGAGACGAAAAAGATGAGACTAGTGAGTGTGAGGAAAGATCGCTGAAAAAGATTGTAAACATCAGAGAAGCAGTATACAAGGTACCATGTGGTGACTGTAGTGCCGTTATGTTGGTGAGACACGCAAAGGAATTCGCTGCCGTGACAACAAAGGGCATTGCAGTGAACCACATGCACCACAACATTAACTGGGATGGCATTGAAACCCTCCTTGAGTTTAACTCAGAGATGTGCATTTCAGGAACCTGGAGTCCCTGGCTATTCACATCAGAGAGAAGGTTGAACTGATGAATATCCAGGGACCATCCAATCCTGGAATACAGTTTCTGTTCCGTAGCGAGTTTAATGATGAGCTACACGAGAGGTGGAAAGGCGGCCTTGCAAGTGTTGGAGGATACACTCGACCGCCGATTCGAAAAGAAGACGATCAAACATGACATAGTGGAGTGAAATTTCTGTTTTTGCCTGAAGAAGACTGCCTGAGCCCCAACATCTCCAGAGAATTGACAGTCGAAATTTGCTGAAGATATTGTGCCAATATCTTTTATTTATTTGCAATTGTGCGTAAACGATTGCTATGAAGATGATTCTTGTATTTCAAAGTAAGCACTACGACATTTTTAGACAAGAATGGTAATTTTATAGTTTCATTTCTCACTAAGGAGAAATTTTGATCCGTAACTGCTATTTTGCCACATCGTTTTTTATTTCTCGTCAAAAAAAATCGGTGCGGGCAGGGCCTGAGAACCAACTTTTCTTTTTTAAATGTCCTAAAGGAGTAATTTTAATGAAACTTCATATTTATGGGTCTTAAACCAAATGCCACGGCTGTTAGCCATGATGCACGTATCACGTGACTGGGCTAGTCCCCTCACGGCCAAAGATCCTTTATTCTTGTTCATCAGTGGCTGACTGATGATAATAATGCGGCAAACAGCAGTGGTATAAGTAGGGATCGACTGAATCCGGATCTGAACCAGATCTAAAGACACATCTTTACGATTTGGATTAGACCCAGATTCGGCAAAATTTGTACTGTCTAGCTGATTTTTCAATAACTACGCTAACCTTTGGCCGATTTGGACATTCCACCACACCAATTAGAGCGTTTTCATTCACCAGCTTTCCAATGGAGCTAATTTCAAATGGCTAGCGCAAACTACTCAGAAGTTATAGGGGAACAAACCAGTGAACAAGTTGCAAAAATGTCACTCAGTCTTAAAAGTTATTCAATCTTTCAGGCAGAGAGAAAATTCAGTCACCATAAAAGACAAAGGTTTTTTTTTTTGGGGGGGGGGGAGGATTTGGTTAGAATCCGGATCTGATCTGAATTCTTGTCAGCATCCAGATTCAATTCGGATTTGGTAGAACTAGATTCGGTCAATCCCTAGTCTTAAGTAGAAACAGTGCCACAAAATAAACACTCGCCTATTAATTTTAACAAAAACAGGATACGCTCTGCAACTTACATTTGGAGAAGGATGCTTGAGTGGCTTGTCTTCTAGCGCACCGTTCATTGAAGTCGTCTGTAATTGTAATAATGAGTAATACATGTTAATGTAAATTGCACTTAAAATCGAATTAAAACTAACTAAAAGATGGTTTGCCGAATGAAGGGAGGCCTTAATGCTTGACTTAATTTGTGTACTTATTTGTTAGTTGGTTTGTCAGCTACAGTGTTTGCTCCACTTTGGATTGTATCAAAATTAGAAAGTTATCGCACACCCCTGAAAGGGAGCGTTGAAGCTTGAAAGAAACGAGTTCGCTACAACGCGCAATGACAGTTTTAAAATGCTGGGGTACTCAATAACAATGAATTAATTTCGGTATTTGCCAAATTCCAGCGATCCTAGGCCAGTTCCAGGTTCTTTCTCCTTTAGGGCATCATGTTTTGTTAAGAATTCCAGTCCAGACCTTAAGCTTTTAGGCCTACGCCCTTTTTTCAATTCTCAAGTGAGAAAGCCTATGGGTGCAACATGGTAGGCTAAAAAAACGATGCGGTCTAGGAGTATAAAAATTCGCAGACGTAATAATTATATTGTAAATTATTGACCACAAATGTAATTGGGACCGTTATCCTACGTTTTCATTATTTAAAAAAATCCTGAAGTTCGACAACGTAAACAACGTTAACGAAAGTTTCAACTTACCGTACTTGGAAAGATAACATCCATACGATATACTTCCATCACAACGCCTGTTACTACTTCCGAAATCATTATTTTATGTTTTATTACCGCAAAAATAATTTAAAGTTGCATTATTTCTTCGAGATTCACGATCGATTACTGCTCACTACTGAATCGTCACCGGCTGCCCGCAATGCGACGCACTCCTGCTGGCACCAATGGATATGACCTTGACTCGCTCGTCACTCGTGACGTGAACGGTCGAAGAGTCACGTGCCGCGAACGAGCCAATCAGTGCTCGCGATGCGTTTGAGCAATGGCCGTTGAAAGACTACATTTCATTGAAGGAGTACAGGCAGTGACGTTGATTAATTAGCTTGAATACTTTCCATTTTTTTTTTACAGTATGTGGTTTAAGTAGCTACAATTAGAACTGAATTAGTAGATGATAATTTAGCATATACTCGACGGAATGTGCCCTCTCTCATCCAGTTTATTAATGCATTAAGAGTTCAGCAACAAATGAAAAAGGATTACAGGGGAACCAACCCACACAATCGTGTTTGAAATCAAATTTTTGGGACAAACGTGTAGATCATTGTTCAAGATGACAAACAAACACAGAGTAAACATAAAAATAAGAATACAGAAAATAACGGCATGTACTGAAGCATCCCTCGCTTGGCCAAGAAATTATGACCTTGAGAACTCAAATGACTGCCTAGTTTAAAATACTGCAGTACACTTACGCAAACGTGGGTGGTTTTACTAAAGTTTCTGCCCTCAATAAACTCAATGTAATCTTGGTAGAAAACTAGAGGACCCGTCATGAGGGCTTGAAAATGGCAAGTGTAACTGAAGAACTCTAGGAAACTAGGCATTTTTCTGAAAAGAACAACAACTCGCATCAATATCAAGAACAGTGAAAGAATGGGGCAGACCTGCTATATATTTTTTTATTTCTTCATATCAAACACGGCAATTAGGGGGTCATAAATGATGAAGAATAAAAGCTAGAAAGTATCATCCCTCATGGTACTTACAGCACTACATTTAATATTATTGTGTCACCCATTACAGCTACTCTACTCTGGACTATAGGACATATAAAAAAAAAATGATTCTACCGGAGAACTTGTTCTTGCAGGAGAATCCAAGTCCTCTGAGTAGAATCTGACGAAACTGTTACAATGCGGGATGTCTCTCTTACAATCAGCACCTTTAATATTACTTACCTGCATACAATTAACTCTTAATTTATGCAATTTTTAAGGCTAGGGCGATACCGATATTGGCATCGGTATTGGCACCGATACTAGCGGTATCGGTATCAGATAACTGCTTTGGTAAAATATCTGTTTTTGCGATATCTGCGCCAAAAATTGACCGTTTTTGATGTTCCAATACACCACTCGAACCGTTTTTTGGAGAGCTTTCCAATCGTGCTAATTTCAGGGTGATAGCTTCAGTCGTTCTCAAGTTCTTTAACAAAAACCAAAAACAGGCTCCACAAAATGCACTTTACAGCAAAAAGCTTCCTTATAGAGCTTTGAGATTGGGAATTTTTCACATTTTGTTTCTGAATATGGAAAAACATTACGGTAACTTTAAAGAAAGACAAATAATGCACTAAAGTATCGGCATCGTTATCGGTGAAGAAACATTGGACCGCATCGGTATCGGATTGGTGAAAGTTGGCATCGGCCGAGCCTTAGCAATTTTACGTCACTTCCAGTCGCTTCCTCATGCACACCAACACCACTGTCTTTTGCAGCTTCTGGCGCATTGAAACCACCCACGCCAGGGAGGCGGGGAAGGAGCCTGTTAGGAACAGTCTTGTTGATTCTACTCAAGAACTTTGATTCTCCTGCGAGAACGAGTTCCCCGGTAGAAGCATCATTTCTCATTCGTAGCATCCTCCTAACTGTGTTACAATATGGGAGGATTATAACATGGCATGGCGCCAGCCTTTCACCTTAAATCAGAGCTTGCCTTGCATGGTTTGTAGAATCCTCCCAGCCATCCTGGTCGTCACCTCTCTGTTGTAATGCACAGCTAACACTGATGGCGAGGTCCAGTTAGCTAAGGACATGATATGGGAGGGCAACACATCCTGCAGTGGCAGAAGCCACCGCCGACCACACGGAGTGAGCACAGAAGTGTTCAGTGTTGAGACCTGCTGCGAAGAACTGACCATAGGAACCTCGCAACAGTTTGCGAACTGATAGGGCGATGCGGACGCACATAGGACAAAAACAATTCATCGGGCCCTGTCCCCGACGTGTTAAGTAGTTGATCTCACAGAGGGCCTGTGTGGCAGACGTAGGCCTTTACACAACGCACTGCATCCAATTTCTTCTCCGGATGTCGATGCAGCCACAGAACAATGAAGGGCATACCATCTCTAGTCGTTTTGTGGTTCCATACCACAAAAACAGCTTCCCCGTCCTGTATATCACACCATTGCAGTGATGGAAGGGCCATATCTCCATCTCTATCTCTATACTAGAAGCTACAGCATAACATAACTGTTTTGAAAGTCAGAATATTTAGGCTCAAATTCCGCAGGGGGTACAATGTGCACAAATACCTCGCCACAACTGCAAGGTCCCATATAACAACGTATCGGGGTCTCGGGGGCCTCTTTCTAAAAAGACCCTACACAACCGACGCACCAGCGGCCGTCACAACAGTGTCGCATCACCACACCCTTCATGCCATCTAGATATCGCTGCCAGATGTCCCATCACGCTATGGAACAGTAGTCCATTCGAGAACAGCTCTGCCAAAAAATTCAGGCACCTTCTATTGGCGCCTGCACAGGATCTAGGCCCCGAGCACCACACCAATCACTTCACTTTGAATTGGGCAAGCAGGGTATTGATGCCGCCAAATCTGCCAACCGAAAGTTCACATCAACCACCATCGCTGATTGGCAAATCTTCTGGGCTCTTATTAATCTGGGGCCGACTGCTGGCCCGACCGTCCGGGTACTGATGCCACCATCACCACAAAACCTATTCACGCCATCATTCGGATGACTTTCATGGGAGCCCATCTCACTCAATCCAGCAAAATCGGCAACAAAAGAAAACAAACTAAGGCGGTCTGTGTCTACCGCCCTAGCATTGACGGCCCCGCCCTATTCCAGGCTCTCACCAGACCTCTACCCTTGGGCCGCCGCCGCCGCCACTGGCCCCGACTCGCGGATACCCCCCCCCGTGGTGGGAACATACTGCGACATGGTGTAACCGACGCCCATCATGTCATGGAGACTTCCTGCTGCGCCTGCTTTAGTAATTCTTGAAACGGGGAGCCAAATAATTCCGCCAGCGATGGTTCACGTACCATTAATTCCGGCCCCACTTACTCCATAAAGGCCAACTGCAGGCGGTCTCTATGTGTCTTGTTCATAAACAAGGGCCCCCCCCCCCCCCGGGGTTAAGGAGGTAGTTGCATCGTCAAACACCTGCGACAATTGACTTTGCCACTAACTCCCAAAATCTACAAGAGTCATTTAACAAAACTGCAGTGCATGCAGCATCAGTGGCAAACCCCACCTGGACTGTAGCTCACACTCGATGGCCATAGTTTGATCTCTGCCCCTCGGCAGAATTGTCGTTTTCGGTGGCACAAACTCCTTCCGTAACGCGGCGTTTAGCACGTTATCTATCGCATATAGACTCCTTCTCCGAAGCAGAGAATTGCGCCACTTTGTGCTTATTCCACCATTCTAGGATATAGGCATCTAATTCCCAAACCGGTAGCTTCTCCGCTACCGCCTCCGGAAAAAAAGTGCACGAATCACTCGCATTGTCAAACCCCAACAACATTTTGACATTCAGACTTCCTGGGCCTCACCTGCTCGCTTCCCGGCACGTAAATCCTCTTGATCGTCCGTACTCGTGCCCGGCTCCCACCACGGGCCTCGACGCGGCCATCGGTAATCATTTTCAAATTAACCGTACAGCATTTCACCTCTACTCGCCATTGCTGCGTCGGCCATCACACTTTCATGCCAACCTCGGTCTTCCCCCCCAGCACGTGGAGTGGACCGGTCAATCACGGTAACGTCGTTTCAATAATTCGTCCTCGTCGGCTCTATGGTAATTCACGCGAGGCCTGCTCGCACACATCGCATTGCCCTCTGCAGTGCCTCTCCTATTAATTTCGGCAATGTGGCAAGTGAATCTGACAAACTTACACACGGGATAGCAAGGTTTGCATGACCACTTCAGGCCTAACCTCGCCGCCATCTTACGCGGTAGCCCCAGTTTCGCTACGCATGGTTTCAGGTTCATTTGACTTAGGCATTTTCTCCATATTATCCGTCTCATCGCGATAATCAACTCGCATCGTCTTCTGTGAATTCGCTTGTTGTTGTTGATACTGTTGATGACCAGTAATTGTTCAACAAAACGTCGACACAACCAACCACGTTGTCGTAGGAAATAGCAGGGTAGAAACACGACCACTCATGCCGGCGGCAAAAGAAACAGTGGGGTTGGAGCGTTGAGGAAGCGACCGGAGGCGACGATAAAACTGTACAAATTAAGAGGTAATTGTATGTAGGTTTCAAGAAATAAAATCACACCTGAACCACCAGGATGTAGGTAAAAAGGTGCCAATTTTAAGAGGACATCCCACATTGTAACACAGTTAGGAGGATGTAATGAATGAGAACAGTTTGTATTCCACAAAACAAGATTTTTAACAAAGGATCAACAAACTTTAACGACAAATTTTATCACATGGCAGGAGGCTTTTCTGTCTTACAAAAGTACTATTTTATTCCATTCGTATCTATCTAGGGTATTCCAGTTTACAGTCACAAAAGAAAGTGCCTTGCAAAGAAATACTTTGCAAATGTTATCCTATCCTGCCTCTCAGCCCAGTAATATCACTTCGAATCAAGTCTTGCACCTGGCCGTTGTTTTGAGTAAAGTTTGTTTTTTTAACCATTTTTTAATTAAAGTTAAAAGTTTAACTAAATGCACCAAAATTAAATGCACAAAATCTCGCCCATATTAATCGCTTCTCGCCAATTTGCAAATGAAAACAAGCTTTTGACTTGAATCTTCGTCCCACTCGCCACAATGGCGATCAGCAATAAAGTGATATCTCATGAATCGTACAACTTACCTGGGTGTGTGATACCAGGTTTTTGAATTCAATATCAATACTTTATTATTCCAAGTAGTGGTATCACAAAACTTACCGATAACGTCTCGATGCCGATACTTTTTACAATACCGGTGCTCTTTTCAATGCAGATACTTTGAGAATTAATGTAACTTAAATGGACTACCAATGAAGAGGTTAATGGTAAACTGAACTTCATAAGGCTGTACCGAACGAAACCGAATAGGTTGTTCGGTTCGGTATTTGGCGTATCAAAATAAAATACCTAACAAACACTTTTCCACTTCTACTTGACGGACTTTGACGTTTGAACAAACCATTTTGAAGTTTTTGCGCCAGCTTTCTGATGGTCCAAACCACAAGTAACTAGCTTTAACCATTCAGAAGTTGTGAGAGAAAATTAAGGCTGTGCAGATACAAATACTGGTACCGGGACCAGCTGCAGGTACCAATGGTACCGGTATCGGAATCGGCTTGTTTTTTTCCAGAATCGGCATTTTCGTACATTAGTAATATGGTATATTGTTCCCAATGCTACTGAAAATTAGCCTGCAACTAAGTCAGTAAAGGATTAAGCATATAAGTATAAAATGTTTACTTAACATAAAAATGTTTACTTGATGTCATTGAGCAATAAAGTGTTTAGCGAACAATTCCTTTGTAAAAGTGTTATGTATGTTACGCCATTACATTATTAACGTATCAACGCTGTGATGACTATAAAGTTATCGTTTGACATCGGCAAGGTATCGGCATCGGCACAGTACCTAGTAGGCTGTACTGATCAGCATTTTTTTCTGCTCATCTGATCAGCTACAAATTGATTGGTGTACCGATCCGAATTAACCGAACCGATCGCTACAGATTTTTAACAATTTTTTTGTCTGGCTTACACAAACTTGTAAGCTAACAAATTGTAGGCTAATGAAATCTTTGGAATACATTTTTTTTACCTAAATAAAAGTAAAAATTTGTCCGTTATTAACCTTAGCCTGCACAATGTAAAACATGTAGGCCTAGCCTAAATTAAAACAAAAGGTAAACATCTGGAGAAACAGAATTTATTTATTGTCAAGGGCCTGGCAAAAATCGAAAATTTGCAGGTTTTTGTTTGCCGAACCGATTTTTGCCGATCAGCCCAAAATCTGCCAAAATATGCTCGGTACAGCCTTAGTACTTACACATGACCAAAAGTAATGGTACTGTCATCGGAATAGAGTTAAACGGGCACCGGTATCGGGAAAAGTGGCTCCGGAACAGCCTTAGAGAAAATGTAAAACACACAGGAGATTTCTTTATGCTCAGACTTAAGTTTCCACATCTGTTCACTTTTTATAAGTCCATGTGAACACTGAACATAACAGCATTTGCTGAGAAACGTGTACTTTAGTAAATATGAACCTTTGCGAAACAAGTTGTTTTACATTCTATTTTATCGGTTGATTGTTTGGTAAATTTTTGTTCGGTTCGGAAGTGTTCGGCATCGTCTCGTTTAAGGTTTGATTGGTTTGGTTCAGTTACAAATTGGGAAATTGTGTTCGTATGATTAAAGGTAGGCTTAACGCTGTTTACATCTCTTCAACGTTAAAGATACTGCGTCGATATTAAAAAAATGTTTGATACATTTTCGGTTTGATACTACCGAAAATTCGATACCACTACCGATCCAAGACAGTATAAGTACCAAAATTCAATAGTATCGCACACCCCTGAATAAGTTATAGATGAAGAGTCTGACGCACTGATCTCAGATACGCAAGGACTACACGAGAATCGTTTCTGCAATAATGGTGGGGTTAAATAAAATTATACAATGTAACATAAGTAGGGAGCCGTACTTTCCGCGATATTTTAAAGCAAAATTTTGCGATAACATTTGATGCGAGAATTTTTTAAATGTGCGGTGGAAAAATGAAGATTATACAAGAGAACTTGTTCTTGCAGGAGAATTTAAGTTCTCCGAGTAGAATCTGACGAAGCTGTGTTAGTTAATACTTGGGATGTCCCTTTGCTTACGGCACATAACCCCTATTTACATAATTCTAATCTAATTATTGAAAATTTTCGCGTCGTTCTGCGACACATCCGGTCTCCATACGCGTCCTTCCCGCGTCCAATTTTCAGTCTTTGCTCGCTGGTAACCCCTGCGCCAGAGGAGACGGGCGGGCACTGAAACTAACAACAAGTTCTCTGGTAGAATCTTCATTTCTCTTTCATAACAATCCTCCTCGCTGTGTTAGAACTTGGGATACAGGTTCTAATTTGTAGCGCAGTACCAGCGTGTTTCTTACCTTACTACTTCAGGAGGCCCTTAAGCCACATCCTCTGCAACAGCCGACCCGCCAGGCTCGAGGCAATCTCTTTTTGGTAGTGTGTCTGGAAAACCGATGGAGTCGACGAATTTGCCAACGCCATAATCTGGGCTGGTGATGCTCCACATTCACCGGCGGCGGCTGCCACCGCTGAGCGCACTGAATAGCCCCTAAACTGGCCTATGTCAATTCCGGCTGCGTGCAACATGTCACATATCCATCGAGCAATAGTTTGTGATTCAACTGGCCGGTGTGGTCGCACGTATAATAGCAGGCTGCTAGGTCGTTCTCCTGTCTGAAGAGCCAAAGTGTCTCGCAGAGGTTCAGTTCGGCGGATATACGCTGATAAATAGCGCAAGATGTCTAATATTCTATCCTCATTCTTTCTGAGGCGCAGGAATAAATATGGCCACACCCGCTCGGGCAGTTTTGTGATTCAGTATCACAAACACGGCGTCCTCATGCTCAATGTCACAACATGCGAGATCTAGGCTCGCCAATTCGCTAGCTCTGCTACCGGCTGCAATTGCGAGGAGCATTGTCAATTTCTGCATCAGATTTTTTAGGCTCAATGCCTTGGGGGATGTACACTTTGCCGGTGACTGGCCGCTTGGGCCACGTCCCGTATAACTACATACCGTGGGACCGGGGGGCGAAGATGAAACACACCTTTTAGCAAATGCTTAATGATAGGCACTTTCACCCTGGTGGAAACGAGCCATGGCCACGACATAACCCAGGATGGTATTATATTGTAATTCTTTGGCAAACAATTCTGACAGAAAATTCACACAAACCGTTACCAGTGCAGATTCAGGATGTGGATTTTGTATCATGCACCGAGCCACCCATTTGTCCCACTTAGCTCCGTAGAGCTTTTTAGTGGGCAAAGCCACATCAGCCCCCACAATAGTTTTCGACAAGTCTGACAAAGGAACCTCTGCTGGGTGGTATCTCACAAACACTCCTTTTCGAGTGGAAACGGAGCCCTGGCTCCTCAAGCGCCGATTGCCCAAATAACAAACACCACCTGCCCCCAACGGCGGGCCCACCTCCCATCACTCTCGTGGTTGCATCATCACCATTCGTAACCTCGCCTCCGCGCCCGGTACCACCTACTGCCTCGGCCGGGGGCAAACGCTCGTCTTTGCACAAAACCAACTCTCCTGTCTATCGGAGCAGCACGTTGTAACGATGCTTCTTGTTGTGCTTGGGTCCCGCAACAACATTAACGGCATTAGGCCTAGCGCCCTGGCCGCCATCTTCATTAAGTTCCATACTTACAGAAATCGTCCCGTCTGTTGGCCGCTATACATTACCCTCTTTAGTAGTTCCACCGTCGCTACGATAGTCCACTCGAATAGCCGAAGCCTTCTTATCCTTCGGCATCGTTGATTTGGTTTACGTCCAACAAAGAAAATTCCAAATATATTGCGAAAAAATACCGCACTACGAAACACAACCACACATTGCCGACGGCAAAGAAACAGTGGAGATTGGACGCGGGAAGGAAGGGAGTATGGAGACCAGAAGTGATGCATCACGACGTGAATATTTTGAATAATTAGGTTAGAATTATGCAAATGGGGGTCTAAAAGTGCCGTAAGTAAAGGGACATCCCAAGTATTAATAACACAGCGAGGAGGATTTCTATGAAGGAGAAAGGTAATTTTGCGATACAACATGCTGCGAGATTTGCTGAATTTTGCAACAAAAAAAAAAACTCACAAAATTGTTAACAGAAATATCCTAAAATAGGCCTCGTAAGTGGTGCACAATGTGAATCAAGTTTTAAAAAGCCCATTTTGCCGTCCCCCAGTCTAGCTGGCTAAAAATGGTTTCTTTTGCCAAGGAAAACATACTTAACCTGATAATTTTAGCATTACATTGATCCTCAATGTCGTTTCCCTGGAGGTTTCTTGAATGCGTGTAGCCACCTGCTTGTCAGCCCACACTGCGTCTCTGCGCCTGTGTGGAAAGCGAGAGCGCGGACGCTTTCGTCATTTATTTTCCTCTTAATGTGTCGGGCGGTGACTCAAAAGGGGAGGCAGGGCAGGTTTGGTTAAGTATGTTTTCCTTGGCAAAAGAAACCATTTTTAGCCGGCCGAACTGGGGGCCGGCAAACGGGAATTCTTATTGCCCTGGAAAACATCTTAATCTGCTAATTTTAGCATTATCAAAAGACCTATTCAAAGTTAGGTGGCGGGCTCCGACTTGACGGGCGTCCGGGGTTGCAAGCAGGCTTCCCCCAAAAACTTAATTAAAAATTCGCACTTTATTCAGAACATTGGTGATTAAACAGGAATTTTGGTCTCTTCCGAGGTATTTGGTGGCCCTGAAAAGTGCCGTTGGTTTTTTATGAAGGGTTTTGCTTCCTTTTCTGGTTGGCGTGCTTCCTTCAAGGATTGGCTTGCTTCTATCAGGGATTGGCTTGATTCCACCAGTGATCGTTTTGCTTCCACCAGGGATTGGCTTGCTTCTGATTCGTTCTGAGTGCTTAAAGGGGCTTAACAACTGTCTTGGATGCGACGATTGGTCCCAGCCGGTGTAGTCCCTTCTCTTCTCTTGACATGTCCCTCAGGTATTATGAGGTGAATGTTGACGAGTTGCGCCATGATGCTGCTGCAAGGATCTCTTCGATCGGAGTGGCGTTGTGGTGGTCCACGATGTGGAGACTGCTCTAACTTCGTACGGTGTCACGCTCATGCTACTATTCGTGTTATCATGCTACTATTCGTGTTATCATGCTTATCGTAGGCTGCTTCAATAGTTTTTCTAATCCAGCGTGATACCGTTACAGCGGAGGTTTTGCCAGATTGTGCGTTTGTGGGGAGGAAGAGTTGATTCCTTCCTTTGCATACATCTTCGTGTTGAGTACGAGTAAGTAGAAACGTAATGCTCGGATAGGCGTAATAGTCGTTTGGGCTCGTCACTGAGGATGGTTGAAAGGGCTGGGAAGGTTTTTGGTTTTGGTAGCTCAAGTTGGTTTTTGAGTTTTCGACCGGAAGCTTGCTCTTGGATACAGTGTTACTGAGTAGTAGTTTGGTCCGAAGATGCAATAGGTTGGGTCGGCAGATAAGGCTTGTATTTCGGAGCAACGTAGACTGGCTGCCAGGGTTACGAGAAAGACAGTTTTGCGGGTCATTAGATGTAGGGATCTTGCATTGGCTCGTAATGTTCTTCATTAGGGATTGTAGAACAAATGACAGGTCCCAGTCGGCAACAGACCGTCTTGTTGTTGGCCGTTCGTTTTCGAATGAGCGGAGCAGTGCCGAAATGCGGTAGTCATCGAGAAGTTTAATTTTGTTTGCTGCTTTGAAGACTGAGTTCATTGCTGAACGGTAGACGAGGATCGTTTAGCCTTTGAGTTTGTCAATGTTAAAAAGGTCACTGAAAAATTTCAGGAGGTCGGGTAGAGGGGGGGTCGATTGGATTAACTTTCCTTGTGGTACACCAATGAAACCATCTGGTCCAGTGGCTGTCATAGATTCGGTTTGTTGAGTCTCTGGTTGCTTTTAAGGCGATGTTTTCGGCCTCTTGAGGAAATCCAGCCTTTTTGAGGAGTATGATGATAGTAGTCACCCGTGAAGGTTTAGATTCGGTAGGTTTGGGTGGAGCTTGGATCCTTTCTGCTGGAAGAAGAGGTAGACTTCTTGGTGTGTCGACTATCAGATTTAGGAGGTCGAGGAACCAAGCTGCTGATGACCAAAGAGGAAGAGGCCTTGGCTTTTCTCTATTTTCCGCAGGACTGCGGCAGCAGCTTGAAAGGTGGGAATAGATATGCGTAGAGTTTTTGCCATGGAAAAGTCAGGGCATAGACTGCTGTAATGGAGAAGTCTGGCATTGTGCTTCATGGTGTGTTACAAACCGACGTTTACGCGCCTGTGCAGTGTTTGCACGGGGAGAAATAAACCCGAACTTCGACCAGGGAGGGAAACCCTATGAATGAATCTAAAGGAGGAATTGCAACTTACTCTACCTTAGCTCTATGCGAGTCCCTGCTTCCGACAGGCTTAGATTTTCTTCTCTGATCTGTCGGTCCCTATTTGGCACTACCACCAAATGTCCCTGTAACTACCTACACACTTACGGGTTAGTAACTAGCTAGCTTACACCTCTAGTGCCATACAAACCTTGTAGAGAAAATCGCAATTCACCAATGAGACAAAACCAACATCGTACCAAATTAATCCACCATAGCTGATAGAAAACAAAGCCTAAGACCAAAAAGGCTTAAGCATGCCGCAGAAGTTCTAATGTCAACAAAGAGAGAGAAAGGCAAGTTGAATTAATGGGAGTGCAGACCCAACTAACTTTTATTGGTTGAGCACGTTCAAATTTCAACTTTGGCACAAGACCATAACAATTAACAACGTTAATCATAACAATTAAAGTTATACATAACCACAGACTTAACAGTGAAATTGGAGGCAACAGCGACCTCTCTTAAACAATAATGAAAAGTACAAAGTACAAGGCCCAAAAATGGCAGTTGTCAAAATGAAAAAGTACAACTTCGAAATTCACAACATATTCCCAAACCCACATGGAAGGTCGAACCTCCTCTTCTCTTGTGAAGTTCGAAAGCCACTCTTGCTGTTAGTCAATATACTCTTCAGGCGTCGACATCCTTCAACAGGACCTATCTTGCATTTAATTCCGCATATACCAACTCTTCAGGTCTAGCTCCATGATCCAGACATCAGAGCTGACGATTTCTCGTAACAACAATCTTTAGTGATAAAGATTTAAACTTGAACACAAAGTAAGGGCAAGCTTGAGGAATGCTTCCTGAACAAGACTTTTTCCAGGCGTTGACATGGCACGAGCTGACTCATGCCAAAACTTCCCTTTCGATTTTGACTGGTATGAGACACATTGGAGTATATAGCCCTCATCGTTAAGAATTTAGCGTATGTACCCCGCGCCTCAACCACCGAATTCCATCGGCCGGACGAAACTTTGCCTGGCGAGTCCTCCCTCAACTGCATAGGTCGGTACTGGCCAGGACCGTAGACAGAAGGGTTTGTAAGGCAATCGTGAAGCCTAACTAAAGTTTGCTTCATTTGAATAAATAGTGACTCTGAAAACTAAGACTGACGTGTAATCATGTACCTATCAGTGGTGTTACAGTAATTATGAAAGAGTATGAAACCAGCTACTACTAAATTTTAGCAGCAAGTAAGAACTCGTGGAACAAATCCGAAACACTAAGTCGAGAGGACATATCCTTTGCGCCGCCCTTCTGAACAAATTGCCATTTCCAATCTGTAGCATGGCGGAGCGAACTTTTCCATCTCTACCTTCAGTGAGTTCAGAGATACGAGCCAATTTCCATTGACTTCTCGGAATCCTGTCATCCTTGAGTAATACTACTCGTTCAGCTGTAACTTTGATTCCGCAAGAGGCACGTTCAGCTTAAGCTCCGATTGAAGGAGTAGTAAGTATTCTTCACTCCACTTCTTCCAAAATGTATTGATCTGACGTCTTCGCAGATACCATCGTTTCCTTAACGACTCTCTTGTAGGAACCTCCGTGATGGCTGGAAGAACATCCGACAGAGAACCTCCTAACCGGCCAATAAGGAAATGAGATGGTGTAAGGTATTCGGAATCCATGGGATCTTCGGAAACTGCTGCCAAAGGTCTGCTGTTAATCACTTCTTCAACCTCAGTTAAAACAGTGGTAAGTTCTTCAAAGTCCAATAAAGCAGAACCCAAAGACCTTCTCAAATGACGTTTCACCGATCCGACCATCCGCTCACAGAAGCCACCCCACCAAGCCGCTTGTGGGGCAATAAATCGCCATTCAATCCCAGCTTTGGCCGCCAGACGTTGAACATCTTGATGAGAAAGGAAACGACATGCTTCTCGCAGTAGATAATCTGTTTGTTGGAAAACCTTGGCGTTGTCACTGTAAATTATCTTACAAACACCACGTCGAGCAAGAAACCGTCGTAAAGCTAGTAAAAAGCGTTTCATGCCTTGAGAGGATACTAACTCCAAATGCAGAGCACGTGTTACTGCACAAGAAAAGAGACAAATATACGACTTTCTCTTCTGCTTCCCTTCTATGATCCAGCAAGGTCCTGCAAAGTCAACCCCTGAAACCTGGAAAGGTTCAGCACGGCAAACTCTTGATGAAGGCAAAGGTGCTTCCATAACGGCGACTGGTTTAGCTGACCATTTTCGGTAAACAAGGCAATCATGTATTGCTTTCTGTACAGACTGACGACCTCTTAAAATCCATACCGTGCTCCTTAACCTGATTAATGTCTCCTGTACCCCACCGTGAAGCGATCGTACATGTGAATCCAGATTAAACTTCTTAGAAAGCTCATTATAAGCTATCAAAATAGGATGACGCTGAGACTCAATAATTGCAGCATATTTCAACCGTCCACCCATACGAATAATACCATCTTTGTCCAAGAAGGGATTGAAGCGGAGTATTCTAGACTTAGTGTCTAAAGGCATGCTTTGTTGTAGGCTTTAAGTTCACTTGGAAAAAAACTATCTTGAATGGACTTGAACCAATAGAGAGAAGCAGTGTGCAACTCCCTTGCATTCAAGAATGGATGCCTACTTTCTTCAGAGTCTCTGATGTTACGAAATAAAGCGAAATACCCAGGCGAGAACACGAACCATCTTCCTCCAGCTGCTAAATTTACTGGCATCCAATAATGGGCTGCGTGCACAATTTTGTTGGATTACAACATCCACTAGCTGCTCTTTGGAGACTAGAGAATCGATCGCCCATATCCCGATGCAATTGCACAAAAGGCCAAATCACTTGAGTCTTGAGATAACCAAGATGGCCCCTTCCACCACATTTCGGAGTCGAGCAAAGTCTTCAAAGAAAGACCTCGTGTCATTAAATCAGCTACATTATTTTTTGAGTCACAAAAGTTCCATTCCTTTACAGACGTTAAAGACAAAATTTCTTGGACCCGACGTCCAACAAATAACTTCCATTTCATAGGAGATCCGTTTAGCCAACTCAGCGCCACTCTTGAATCGGTCAAAAAAAAATTCTTTAGGCTTCCCTTGTCTAAGGCTTGACGAACGGTATCTGCCAAACGACATCCGACCAAACATGCCATTAATTCCAAAGGTGGAATGCTTTAGGCTTGAATAGGAGCAACTCTTGTTTTCGATGCAACCAAACTTACAGTGTAACGTGAAGACTTCGATGAAGTACGCAAAAAGATTACTGCACCGTAAGCTTTGGGACTGGCATCACAAAAAACGTGAAGTTGACCGGAAGATACATTTTTCTTCTGCAGTGGCATACCATTTGAAACAGCCATCTTCGGAAGATGGCACAAGTCCTGTTTCCAAGACGTCCATTTCTCAAGAATGTCTTCTGGTAAGGCTTCATCCCATCCCAACTTCCAACACCAAAGGTCTTGCAGCAAACTTTTCACTGAAATTGTCTTGGGAGAAATAAAATCCAACGGATCAAAAACTTTTGCCAAGGTTTCCAAAATTCCCCTTTTAGAATTCTTACTATCTTGCAAAACCGAGGAGGATTTTAGCAGAAGCAAATCCCTTGTTAGATCCCCCATCAGTCCCAATACTTTTAACAACTCCACTGGTTCGGTGCCGGAAGTGATGCCTGCTTCTTGCCATAATAAACGCAGAGAAGAGTCATTAGAAGCCCAATTCTTGAGGAGCATGCCACCCTTGGCCATTAAACAACTGGCATCCCGAGACACGCGAAAGGCCTCCTGAGCAGAATCCTTTCCTGCAAGTAAATCATCCACATCCATATTCTTATCCAACGGCCCACATAATTCTTGAGTTGTGTCCGGATGATAACTGACATGGTAACGTATTGTTGCTGCCAAAAGAAAGGGACTTGACTTCATCCCAAAAAGAACCCTTGTCATTCGGAATGCCTTTAAACTGGGTTCCTTTCCAGCAGTCCACTGCTCATCTGTCCACAAAAACCTCGTGACATCACGCTCACGTGGCTTCAACTCCACCTGTAAAAAGGCCTTCTCCAAATCGCTGGATATCGCGACCTTGTACCACCGAAATCTCACCAACACATCAAAAATGAAAGGGTTCAGACTTGGCCCTGCGTGCTGGCATTCGTTCAGTGATAAACCTTGGTCACTACTGGAAGATGCATCGAAAACTATGCGCAGCTTCGTAGTTTTCCTGTCCTCCTTAATCACTGGTTGATGCGGCATATAATAATGTGCTTGGCTGGTGTTTATGTCAATTAAAACCTCTTCAGAATGGTTGTTTTTCAGATATTCGTATATCCCCAATCGATAACGCTCTAACAAATTCGAATCCTTCTGAAGTTTAAAAAGAAGACGACGCAAACGCTCCTTCGCCAAGAAGAAATTGAAACATAATTCGGACTTGTTTTCTGTCCAAGGTATTTCCACCTGGTATCGGCCATCTTGAAAGGCTATAGTTTCCTCAAACTTCTTGCGTATTTCCACTTCCTGCAAAGTCAGTCCGGATTCTTCTTCCCTTGCCATAACTCCGCTACTGTCCAGCTCCCAGAATCTACTGAGTTGTTGATCAAGCAGTTTATTATCAGGTATTTCTTGATGACAAAGCAAAGACACCATTGAAGTTGTTTGCGTGAGCATTGTAGTGCTTCCTTGAAGTAACCAGCCAAAGATGGTTTCTGTAGCCATAAGAAATTAAGAGAGTCGTTTCATATGCCCGCTTACTATTTTCCAAAAGTAGTCCGTTCCTACCAGCACATCCACAGACACCTGTTCACCAGGGCCCATAAGCTGTGACCAGTTTCTCGTGCATCTGCTTCGCAAGAAGTGTTCAATACGACTAGTCTCCCACAATCTTACTCCATCAAAAATCTCCGGAACTTGAAACGCTTCTATTTGTAGCTGCACCTTGTTGTCACCAATGAGCATGACAGGAATGCGACGACTACGCTGTGACTTCTTTTGACCGCCGAAAGTATGCACAACTAAGTCTTCTTCTTTACTGGACTGTAAGTTCAACTTTTCAACAACTCAATCCATAATGCAGGAACCCTCTGAACCCCCATCCAGTAGCATAACAACTGGCTCCATTCCATTGTTGCCTTTAATCCAAACTCGAATGGTCTGCAGAATCGACATGGTATTGTTGCGGTCGTCCTCCATGCTTGCATGGCAGCTTGCGGCCGTAAGAAGTGACTTTGCTTCTCCCTTGTTCCTCGTGGCGACATCTTGTTGGAGTTCTCTTTTCGGGCATAGAAATGTATGGTGCGGCTTTTCGCACATACGGCAAACAATTGGCACCAGACACGAGCCGCTAAAATGATTTTTTTTCATACATTTAAAGCAACGCTGCGCCTTCTGTAAGGCTTGCCGTCTAGCATTGTTGGATACTATTTCCGAACAATTAAAAGAAAAAATTAGCGGAATTATTACAGAACACACAGTAGGATTCCTGTTGATTGTTGCGACCAGTGCGGCTGCCTAAAAATGACGAAGTTGCCCCTTGCATTGCTACCAAAGACGATAAGGTGTTGGCCATTTTTTCTTCATGTTTCCTATAACCAGTCTGCTCTTCTTTGGCATTATCACTAGAAATTCGGTAGACATGCTCGATATTCATTAATTCCACTTTTATGAAGTCCTACAAAACTGCAATGTCGACATTTCCTGCACTGTATGGTTTCCTGTTCCACTCTGCTAGTAATGACGTTGGTATTGATTTTAATAGTATGGGACACAAAATTGCACCCATAGAGGAAACGTCCGAGCCTAGATTTGATAATGCTCGCATATTTATTTTAAAGTCTTCCAATAATCTTCGTAGGTCTTGGCCCTCTTTCGTCATTTTCACTGGAGCAGTTTTTATCAGTTTGTTTACATGCTCATTAATTAGCACATCCCTGTGACCGTACTTTTCTTTTAACAAACTTTTTGCTAAATTGTAGTTGTTGTCAGTGAGGCTCAACTCTTCACTCGTACGAGCTGCATCTTTTGTTACTAAGCCCCCGTAGATAATTAAATTTATCCACCTGGGATATAGGGGAATTATTGTCGATTCCTGAGACGAACTGATCCCAAAAACGCTCCCAGTCGGTTATTTGACCATCAAAATTACGAATCTGCAACTTGGGGAGTTTTAAATTGTTAGTTCTTGCGCTTGCCACTGGAGCAATTGGCGTTACTGTCGCTGTACAGGTACTCGACAAATAACGATTCGCTTTTACTTTTGTTGCTATCACGTTGTCTAGACATTTTTCATGCAGCGTTACTTCCGTATCTAAGTCGGCAACATCACATAATTCTTCCAGCCTACGAAATATTGGTATTATTGCTGCTTCCTTCGCTATTAATTGGGTTAGACCAATTTCTACATCGTCATCCTTTTTTTTTTTTTTTTTTGCGATATCTTGAATTAACTGCAACATCGTTTTTTCAAGTGACACCATCCTTGAATCTCTACTCTGCTTCGTCTGCTAAATCCATTTTTGCTTGATTTGATTATTTAATTCATTCAGTGCTTGATTCATTTATTATTGACATTTGCTTATATTCTATTCTTTTTTGAAGGCCCAGGCTTAGTTCTTTTGAACTTACCCACGTTTTACCTTTTAAATTAGCTCAAATCAACCTTGCCATTTTTTTTCTCTCTTTCCTGTAAAAAAACTGAACTATGTTGAAATTTGTATGGCTTTGTTTTATGATACTTCTGACATGTTTGCGTAATACGTTCTTGATTATCCGACTTTACCTAAATTCCCTGTCCGATCACGTCAGGTTTCGGCACCAAAATTATGTTACAAACCGACGTTTACGCACCTGTGCAGTGTTTGCACGGGGAGAAATAAACCCGAACTTCGACCAGGGAGGGAACCCCTACGAATGAATCTAAAGGGGGAATTGCAACTTATTGCAACCATCCTAGAATCTCTACTCTGCTTCGTCTGCTAAATCCATTTTTGCTTGATTTGATTATTTAATTCATTCAGTGCTTGATTCATTTAATATTGACGTTTGCTTATATTCTATTCTTTTTTAAAGGCTCAGGCTTAGTTCTTTTGAACTTACCCACGTTTTATCTTTTAAATTAGCTCAAATTAACCTTGCCTTTTCTTTTCTCTCTCTCCTGTAAAAAAACTGAACTATGTTGAAATTTGTACGGCTTTGTTTTATGATACTTCTGACATGTTTGCATAATACGTTCTTGATTATCCGACTTTACCTCAATTCCCTGTCCGATCACGTCAGGTTTCGGCACCAGAATTATGTTACAAACCGACGTTTACGCGCCTGTGCAGTGTTTGCACGGGGAGAAATAAACCTGAACTTCGACCAGGGAGGGAAACCCTATGAATGAATCTAAAGGGGGAATTGCAACTTACTCTACCTTAGGTCTATGCGAGTCCCTGCTTCCGACAGGCTTGGATTTTCTTCTCTGACCTGTCGGACCCTATTTGGCACTACCACCAAACGTCCCTGTAACTACCTACACAATTACGGGTTAGTAACTAGCTAGCTTACACCTGTAATGCCATACAAACCTTGTAGAGAAAATCGCAATTCACCACCGAGACAAAACCAACATCGTACGAAATTAATCCACCATAGCTGATAGAAAACAAAGCCTAAGACCAAAAAGGCTTAAGCATGCCGCAGAAGTTCTAATGTCAACAAAGAGAGAGAAAGGCAAGTTGAATTAATGGGAGCGCAGAGCCAACTAACCTTTATTGGTTGAGCACGTTCAAATTTCAACTTTGGCACGAGACCATAACAATTAACGACGTTAATCATTAAAGTTATATATAAACCACAGACTTAACAGTGAAATTGGAGGCAACAGCGACCTCTCTTAAACAATAATGAAAAGTACAAAGGCCCAAAAATGGCAGTTGTCAAAATGAAAAAGTACAACTTCGAAATTCACAACATGGTGAACAGGCCTATCATCGGTGCACCCCAGATGTTGAAGAGATATTCACAGATAGATTTCTTGAGGCTCCATTCTCCTCTTGGCGGCTTTCGGCGAGACAGAGTCCGCAATCACATTTCTGTTTCATGGTATATGAAGTGGTAGTAAGGTTACGTTATTATGGATGCAGAAGTTGAAAATCTCTGAAGTTATCTGGTGTAACAGACAAGATTACGTTCCTCCTTACTTTCGGATGTAAACCAGGGCTGTTGTGTTGTCGGCTTGGACTTGTATTACCTGGTCCTGAATTTGAAACTGGAAATGTTCCAGGTCAAGTTGGATTGCTCGTAGCTCGAGGATGTTGATGTGGTCTTTGTTGTTTGATGGCCAGTAGCAGCCTGAGACTTCCAAGTTGTCCATGTGGGCTCCTTAGCCTTCGTTGGATGCATCGGTGAAGAGGAGATGATTGGGTGGTGGCTCGTGTAGAGGTACTGTTTTCGCCAAGTTTGTAATGTCTGACCACCATAGGAGGCATTTGTTATTTTAGGAGCAGTGGCAACTGGATTTTGGTGTAAAGCAAAATTTGAAGTAAAGTTACGGCGAGACCAATTTAACGTGCATCCGACATAATCATCCGGTCATTGCTAGTCAACCATTGCTGCGAACATGGAAGCACCGTCCAGAGCTCCCCCGGAAAATTCCGAAAACATTGTTAAAACGTCTACCCAAGGGTCTCAAACGACTCCAGGCCACCATGAAGTCACCGGGGACAAGCAAGTCAGCAAAGGAGACCTGGACTGTCCCCAAATTATCGTCTCGGACTTGTTATGTTACGTCTCAAACCAACTTGACATCGACGCAACAGCAGACAAACTCGCACTGGAATGTACGGCTTTCTACTCAGAATCCGAAATCCTGGAGGCAAAAAAATATTGCACGACACCTACGTACCAAACAAACGGATGATTGTGCGTCAAGGTAATGATCGTCTTGTTAAACACGTGAAAGATATCGTTCAAACTTTTCAAAACAATCGGTCCCCTGGGGAATTGCACGTGTTTGCCTCCGCTCGCTTGCACTGACCGTCTATCCAGCCATCCTTCAACAAAGGCAACAAACCAGCCAAAGCTGCAGACGACGACATCGGTCAAATGAAGATCGTGATAGATCGCTGTGTCACAGCCCAAGAATCGACCGCAAAAGATGTAAACGAACTTAAACAAGTGCTTCTTTTAGCAATCAAGCAGCTCCCAAGGGAATGGTCCAGCCAGCTTGACGCTCAACCGGAAGTTCATAACTCCGCAACAAAACCGGAAGAAAGGTTCAATGTCAGAGACTCGCAGCAACTTTTTAAAAAATTTGCATTCAAACTAGTCACAGACCAACAAATTCCCGAATCTAATGCCGAAAATTTAAACCCTATTGTTAAAGAAACTTCTGACTCTGTGCCTACTGCCACAAATCCTACTTTAGAAATTAACGAACCCGAAAGTGAAACTTCAGGCGATTTCAACGCAATTTCAACGCAACTGAGGGTTTCAAAGAACAGCTCAGTAGAAAAAAGTTTGTCAAACAGAAAGCATCACTCCGTGATAATAATAAAACTGGGTCAGCTTCTACCAAACCGACTCTTATGATAGGAACCAATCCTAACACGAGGCTTACTGCTGTTCCATCGAAACCACGTGGAACATTCCTATTTGTTAGCAGATTCCCTGCTAACCTGCGACCCAAAGAAGTCTTTGATCACTGTCACACCACCAACAAAGACTTGGCAAATGAAATCAGCCTGGTTGCTAAAATGCAAACCAAATTTCCCGGCTATTCTTTTTTTATGGAAGTCTCTACTGCTGCTTACGAATGTTTTCTTAGACCAGAGAACTGGCCTACTGGCATTGTGTTTTCCCTGCTTTGCCAGAGAAGCTATCATGTGAAAGTGACGGAAAGGTTTATTCCGAAACGCCAACCACCACCCGCAAATAAAAGCAATATTCCACAACCTATTACCCCCCCCCCCACCCAGGTCCCCCCCAAACGTCCAGCAACCCAAACTAACATGTGTTCTTCTTTCCCCAGCATAACGTTGCCCAGCCTTCTTGTCCCTTCATCCCCCAAATCCCCTCCTCCTATTCCACCCAAACCTGCCCTCCCATCCAATCATTCCATGCTCTGTCCCACCACATGACGCCCATCCACACCCACAACTAGCCTTGTCCCCCCATCTCCTGCACCTGTCCCCATCTACTCTCCCACCCTGCTTGTACATGCAAATGCCGATTCACTTGCTAACAAACTTGACGAACTTGAATCTCTGCTCCATACTCACCAACCTGCAGTAGTCTTTATTACTGAAGCAAAATCCAAGACTGAACAACTTCCGCGAAATCGAGGCTATCAAACTCGGAAACTATCATACTGTCTTCAACCCTCTCCAAGGCCAAACTAGAGGGATCATTAGTTTCATTCACCACAGCGTGGACTACAACCTTGTGGTGGCCCCAAAGACATTTGATGATCTCCTCCTTATTGAAACTGGGACCCCTGGACACCATGTCTCCGCCATTGCCTGCCTTTATAGGTCACCAAACAGTTCTATCGACAACAATAATTCCTTCATTAATGCCATTAAATCCTTATTTGATAAGTATGGTGATAGTATTATCCTTGTAGGCGATTTCAACCTGCCAAACCTCAAATGGACGGAAGAGGAAGACCAGCACCTCACTGCTGTTGAGGTTGCCTTCATTGACGCCTACACCAGCAGAAATCTCACACAGCATGTCCATGAACCCACCCGGTTACATCACGGACAAATGCCAAACATCTTGGATCTTGTACTTACCACATGTACGTCCAGTGCCATTTGCGACGTTGCCCTTTCCCATCCTCTTGGGAACAGTGACCATGCACCTACACTTATTTGGATTTCCGGTGAACAGGCACCAACCCCAACCAGAACACGGTCGAACATTCACCGAGCTGATTTTAACAATATTAGGAGAGCAGTGACGGAGGCTAATCTTACTGACGCCATGGCTACCTTAAACACCGAAGATGCTTGGACCCTTCTGCACCACGCTAGTGTTGCACGGTATTAAGTTTTGGCAGAACGGTACGGTACGGTTCTGAAAACGGCGGTCTACGGTAATATCACGGTAATTTAGAAAATAATTTTGCGCTATTACCACTTTAGCACAAAAGAATTCAAATATGGCTCTTTGCATTTAATTTTTTTTACTAAAAGAGGGACTTCGCTTTCTTCTTGATTGGACGGTATGACATCGACAACACAAACACGCTCGGACACGCTTGTTAGTGAAGGGCTGCTCCCTCTCCCACCCCTCCCCCTGCCCCTTCCGCAATGTGGGCACTTCCTCTGCCTAGTGGGATCGGATTTCATTCGCTCGTGCAAATTTCACACCTTCGTATCGGCGCTTATTTGTGCGAGTTTATTTAAAATAATTTTTGCCATCCGAAAGCAAAAAAAGGGTAAAGCTGGTTCGTGAATGGTCGTCAGCACCATAATCACGGTAGTACCGTGGTACTAAAAAAGGAACGATACTGATACCGTAATTTTTTTTTACCGTCAATACCGTGAGTACCGATTTACCGAGCAACACTACACCACGCCATCAATCAATCCACTCTCGAGTTTTCTCCTACTGTGAAGCAGAGAGGAAAGAAGAAGAGCCGCCACCCCAGGGTTACCAAAACTGTTAGAGATGCCCTTAATCAGAAGAAAAAAAGCTGGAACTTCTACACTGAGACCCGCTGCATTGCTGATTACGAACACTACAAGGTGACACGCAACACTGCCACTGCTCTTATCCGGAAGTCTCGCACTGTGTATGAGCAAGAACTTGCTAGCGCTGCATCTTCCAATCCAAAGAAATTCTGGCACTATGTCAACAGGAGAAAGCCCCGTCATGTCCCTGTGGGTCCCCTGATGATTACAAAAAGATTGCTTGATTGCTAAAAGAAGCACTTGTTTAAGTTCGTTTACATCTTTTACAATGGTTACATTGTCTCTGATCCTTTAGCAAAGGCAAACGAACTGAACCGTTACTTTGGGTCTGTCTTCAAAAGGACCAGGCCTGCAAACAAACCTGCTCTTAGCACAGGTCAAAGAGTAGCAAACACCCTTAGTGTGGTCAATTTTGATACCTCTGACATCCTCAAATTGCTGCAGTCTCTTAACATACATTCTGCAACTGGACCAGACAACCTTCATCCTCTGACCCTTAAAGAACTTGGCCCAACCATTAGTCCTGCCTTAGCGCAACTTTATACCAAGTTCATGACTGAAGGCACTGTCCCCACGGCCTGGAAACTTGCGCACGTCACGCCTATCCACAAAGGTGGATCTAGATCATTTGCGAAGAACTACCGCCCGATCAGTCTTACCAGTATTCCCTGCAAAATCATGGAAAAGATTGTTTTTAACACCATGTTAAACTTTGCAATCGAAAACAACATCATCCATCAAAATCAGTACGGCGGTCTCCCCGGCAGATCTACAACGCACAATCTTATCCACTTCCTCGATAAAATTACCGAATGGCTCGACAATAAACTTCAAGCGGATGCAGCCTACTTTGACCTTGCCAAAGCATTTGACACTTTGCCGCATGTCACACTTCTGGACGTCCTTCGTGATGCTGGTTTTTCAGGTGCACTTCTTGCGTGGCTCTCCGATTTCCTCTCTGAAAGACACCAGAGATGTAGTGTGGAGGGGTTTCTCTCTGCCGAAGTTAAAGTACACAGTGGAGTCCCACAGGGCAGTGTGCTTGGCCCACTCCTCTTCATTCTTTTTATGAACACCTTGTTTGTACATCTCGACAAAGATAACTGTTTTCCTTGACGATACTAAAATCTTTGCTATCTCTGATGACCCAGTAAGTACAGCTGAACTACAGGCCAATATTTCCAGTATGGTGTCCTGGACTAAATCCACGAACATGGACCTAAATGAAGACAAGTGTGGCGTTGTGAAGTTTGGCGTTCAGCACCACAACGCAAACTATAACTTGGGACCTGGAATTGCCCTCCCAGAAAGGGAACTACAACGGGACCTGGGAGTGATCATTGATCGCGACTTGAGGTTCTCTGCTCACATTCAAATGGTGACTGCGAAGGCTTACGGGGCCCTTGCCATCATTCGGACCACATTCTCGACCCTTACCAGAAAGACATTTCTTCTACTTTACCGCAGTAAGGTACGCAGTATCTTGGAGTACGCGGGCCAGGCTTGGTGGGTCCGCCTCGAAGAAGACCGCGATAAGTTGGAACGTGTCCAGAGACGTGCCACAAAGCTTGTCGCGGGGCTCAAGAACACATCTTATTCAAACCGTCTTGCAGCGCTCAAGCTTCCAACTCTAGAATATCGACGAGTGAGAGGGGACCTCATTCTGACATTCAAGACACTTGCTGGCAAAGATCAAGCCTCAGTTGACTGGTTTACACTATCCTCCAATACGGTGACCCGCAACCACGGCGCCAAACTTTTTAAACACCGATGCAACACCACCCTTCGTCAGCACACTTTTTCCTTTCGTGTATTGAACACTTGGAATAAGCTACCACCACACGTTGTCAGTGCAACCTCTGTTCTGCAATTCAAGCAGCGCCTTGACACAGTGCTCCCAAATTTTATCAGCCCCTATTGTTACAAGAACTGGTAACTTTGTGGCTCACTCGGTGCCAAAAGCATTTTGTGCTTCCTACCGAGATTCTTTCAATTTCAATAAACTAATTTACCACGGGAAGACTAAAGATCTCTACAAAACGTCTGTATAGGCTATTTATTACAACATTTGCGTGGTGCTAAAAGCATATTTAAAAAAAAAAAGTAGTGCCAGAGATCTAACTTCATTAAAAACAGCTCTTAATGAGCAAATAGGCCTCTATAATAAAAAAAAGAGGCCAACAGTTTTGGCAGTTCACAACAGCATTCGTGGGAGAAGTCCGTGTCCAAGGGACTTTTCTGATCCGGTTTGCTGATTCAGCAGTCTGTTGAAACAACTGTGTCGAGTTTTACTTTGAATTTTACGACGCACACGTCCCGCGCCATAGCGATCAGTGGTCGCGAGTGCTGAACTAAAGACGGTCCAAAATTCATCGACTACAATATAACAACAGCCAACGAACGACAATAAGAACGCCTGAGGAAGAAAGACGTCGTGCAATTTAAAAATCGTCTTTCGAAAATTAGCAAATCACGAACAATAACAGGTGATAAAACTTTGAAAAAGCGTAATTTCTCCGTCAATCATGACCAGCAGTCGATTCGATGGTGGTGAAAGGGCCTGATCATCCAGCTACCCATAAGGTATGAGGTTTGCCATTGCATCCATCTTTCAGGGATGGGGGAGCTGAATTCCCAGAGTGACAGGAGAGTCTGCTTTCGGAATTGTCAGATGTGTTGTAGAAGGTCTTGAATTCGTTCTAATGATGGAGAGATTTTCTTGGCAATTGTAGATTGAATGAGGCGCCTAGAAAGGTGAATGATTGTGCCGGAGTTAAGCGAGATTTGGCCTGGTTTACTCCGAATCCCAACTGGTTTAGAAGGCGGATTGTCTGATCTCGGTTGTGTTCCAGACGAAAGGGGTCTTGGTTGTGAGTGCCCAGCCGTCGAGGCACGCATTTGCTTGGATTTGTTGCTGGTGTAATGCTGCCAGAATTGGTTTTAGAACTATGGTGAAAATTCTTTGCGCTGCGTTCAAACCAAAAGGGAGAGAGCGGAATTTGTAAACCTTTCTGTCATAGGTGAAGCGAAAATAATGACTTGTCGCCGGATGGAGGGGTACATGAAAAAATGTGTCTTCTAAATCGATTGAAACTGTCCAGTCGTGTTGTTTGAATGAATGGCGAATTGACTTGTTTCCATTTTGAAGTGGTCGTTGTCGATCAATTTGTTTATGGGTTGTAGGTTAAAAATTAGCCGAAGGCCTCCTATTTTCTTCGGTCGGATGAAAATCGTGCTGTAAAACCCCGGTCCTGGGTTGTGGCATTCCTTGACAGCTTCTTTCGCGAGGAGCTGCGTGATTTCGGATGAAAGTCTCTGATACTTGCGATGTGAATTCCCATGGTGGTGAGGCTGCTAGAGGAGGTATTGAAAGGAACGTCGGACGAAAGCCGTGTTCGATGATCGAAAGGATTTCTGTGTTGTGGTTAGTTTTCGCCAGGCTGGTAGGAAGGGTGGAGTTTTGTGCCAACTGGAAAGTCGCAAGGCCGAAAGACGTCATTGCTGACCTTTGCGAAAGGAGCTCCTGCCCCCTGGTGACGAGTAGCGGCTACTGCAGTGCAGAGTGGATGCACGCTTGTGTTGGTTTCTTTGGCCGGAGCGGAAGTGTGATCCTTGATCTGTCCGAAAGGACAGGGGTTGCTTAGCTTGCTGAAAGAAGTTTTCGTTACGTCTGTTTTCGATTGACGCCGTTCTTGGCTTGTTCCAGTATTCTGCCGGTTGTCTATTCGCGGGAGGCTTTTTCTTGTGGAACGGGCGATTGGCTGACAGGTTCCGATGTGGCTTTGGCTTTCGCGAGATGTCCAGGTGTGGTGCGAGAAATGGGATTAATCCCCGAAAGAGTGTCTCCGACTCATGGATTGGCCGTTTTCGTAGCCGATGTCTAGTTGATTCATTTAAGTTGTTTGCTGTTTTCAAGGCGATTTCCCGTAGGAGAAGAGTGTTGTTGAAGAGTGCCCTCATAGCCCAGTTTAACGAATGGTAGGTGGCGAAACTAGCTTTCTGAAAGAGATGAGATGTTCCGGATCTCTTAGAGCTGGCATCAGGCGAAAGCTCATGGAGGGCGTTAACTGCCAAGTTTAATACGTCAGCTTGCGAAGCGGAACGGAGACTCGTGCGTAAGCATTTGTCATTTTCGAAAAGGATGAAAGACGGAACTTCGGCTTTCTTCGGGATTGAAAAGGTGGTGCCGAAGTCCAACTTCAGTTCAACGCGTAAGAATTCGCATTCAGAATAAGTGTCAAAGTTGCGAGGTTTCGCTGCCCCGTCCCCGAAAGGAGCTTGTTTCACGTCCTGAGCGTGGGGCCGGTGGTTCTTTGTCAAGGAAAGGAAAAGGTTCTCATTTCCCCAGTAAAGAGCCTTCATTCCGGAGGAGACAGGTTAGCAGGGTGGTTGACTGGCTGAGAAGGCTGTGGGGTTTGGAGTCCCGATCTCGGAGGGCGAAACCAAACTTTTCTTCAATCCTCTGTTGATGACGGGAGCAGTCGGGGACCGTGTCTTCTACTTTCTTGAGCAGGACCGCAAATGCAATGGTAGGGTCATCACTATTTGCGTCATTGAAATGAATTTTCTTCTGGGACGAAAAGGGAGGATGGGTACGAGTCTGCAGTGGAGCATTCCCAACTGGGGCCGCCGGAACGGGTTTGGGTTGTTGGAAGGTTTGGGCTTCTTAGCTGAGTGGGGTGAAAGCTGGGATAAGCGCTTTCGGCTTTCATGACTAGTTGTCGATGCAACCCATGCTTGAGTCAGAGCTCTTCGGGCAAATGACGTGCAAGATGGGGAAGGCATCGGATTCTCTTTCGTGTACTTACGGATAGCCGACTTGACGATCGGGTTGACCTCACTCTGGGTCACACTTTGGCCTTTTCGGAATGAGTTTGACGAAAGATCTAATGGCGATTTCGAATTCGCCGGGAGTTGAAGTAGTGCAGCAGCCCGACGAAAATTCCTTTTCGCTTGACGATAGGACTCCTTGGTAGATTGGAGATCTCTTTCAATTTCAGAAAGGGCTGGAGATTCATGGACGGGGGGTCCGTTGGCCAGCTTCCATTTGGGACTCATCAGTGTTTGGATCCCACGGCGCGGGGATGGCGTCAACAGCGAGGTCGAGGGCCGAAAACCATCTTTCGCCGAGGATGAAAGCTTTACTAGTAGGAGCACGAGAGAGCAGCATTCGAAGCAGCAGCTTCGGGAGCAGCGGCCATCTTCGGCTCGAGATATCCAAATTCCGGTTGCGAAAGGTGGGAAACAGGGAAGCGAGGTGACGCGAGGCAACCACTGGAGGAAAATGAATGACAAAAGCGTGTGCGCTCTCACTTTTATGCGGCACGCATGCGCAGTTGGGTTTGCAAGCAGGCAGCTACATGCAGTCAAGAAACCTCCAGGGAAACAACATTGAGGATCAATGTAATGCTAAAATTATCAGGTTAAGATGTTTTCAGGGCAATAAGAAATTTAAATTCCACTTCAAAACAGCTGCAAATAACAAACAGAAGGCCGTATTTTACTCAAAGTTAATAAACTTTCGGTGAAAAGTTAAATCATAATTTATTTATTCGGGCAAAAATTGCCAATTTTGCAGGAAAATGCAAATTTGCGTTTGCACATTTTCATTTTTGGCTTCAGCAAATCACGTACACCTCCCCAATTGAAAAACTGGGTCACAATTCTAATTAGTAAACAGAAAGTACAGGTCCTTAAACATAGGCGTAAATTTGGAAAACCATGAAACCTACCATACAATGGCTTTGTGAAGAGTAGAAACTGGCAAGTGGCGAATGCTTTTTGAGGTCTACTGGCCAAGTAGTGACTGCTGCTTTAGTGACATTCGAGAGGGGTGAAATGCACTCTTGCTATTGACAGGAGCACGTAAATTACTAAGCATTTTCCAGAAAAATTGTCCGTGTCCGTCCCGTGATAACCTTAGCAGTTGAAATGGTTATTCACCGCTCCTTTTCATGGTTGTCAGACTTTTTTTGTGTGAAATATCTGAATTCTCAAATATTTTCAAACTTAGTTAAAATTCGTTGCGTTTTCCAGATTGATGGGAACTCAGTAGTGTAATGTTTTTTTGAAAAATGGTATGCCAACTCACAGTGATGGCAACCAAACTTTTCCGCGCTTAGGACAAATTACAACTCGGTTGCAATTTAAAGTTTACACTTTACCACTAAAAAATGAACAATCATAAACTCTGTCCACTTGAATTTTCGGTGGAATAACGCAGCGTCCACCTTCTTCAGAATTCCAGGCAAAAAACGAAGTACAAAACGAGGTTTCAGTGGTCCAACGGAAAATGCGGCAAATTCAAATTCTGATTCACATTCTGACTCTGCCTGAAGCAACGTAAACCTCGTTTTGTACTGCGTTTTTTGCCTGGACTTCTGAAGAAGGTGGACGCTGCGTTATTCCACCGAAAATTCAAGTGGACAGAGTTTGTGATTGTTCATTTTTTAGTGGTGAAGTGTAAACTTTGAATTGCAATGTCGTACTCGCGCCACAGTAAACACCGCTTGCCGGTATTTTTCCATTACAACTAGGGGCGCGTGAAAAGAATAATTTTAATTTGAGTCGAGTACCGAACCGAGTTCGAATAGTTAGTTAACACACTTGTTTTGCAAGTTGTCTTTTTTATTTGTTAGAGCAATAACAACTAAGATGCTGCTTTACAGACTGTTCGGGTCAATGTCTACAACTAGTTTTCCAGATTTTAGGATATAACTTTAAAATGGTTCAAGCTAGTGGCTTTTACTTTGCACCATTTGAAAGCTCTCGTAGAGACGATGAATTTGGTATATTGTATATTCGATTGGCCAAAAATCGGCAAAGTTATTGCATTTTTACCGGATTCGACCAGCCCACTGTGTGTGGTTTACGTTAAATGCTGGAATAAGAAAACCTACAACTCTTTCTGCAGTGCCCAATATCTTAAATTTATTTGTCAGCCCATTGCTTCCTTTTCCATCTTTACCTTCACCCTTAGCAATTCTTTTACTCCCCCAATACGCTCGGTATTAGTGGTTCACCTCCCTTCCGTGTCCTTCCATTTAAATGTGGAGAATTATTATTATTATTAAAGTTTGGTTGGGATAACTCGAGTCGAGTTTGAGCAGTTTGGCAACTCGACTTGAAACTCGAAACTTTCGAGGCTCGCACATCCCTACTTACAACAGCTAAGCATTCCAAGACAGGAAAGCTTGCTGCGCCACTATTTCATGCAACTACTTACAGTACACTTCGGAAGAATTTTTTATATGTCACAGGTCCCCATACATTAACTTACTTGATCGATTGTTGCTTTTGGTCAGGAGTTAGAACATGTTCATGCATATCCCTTCCATCATGAAGACTAAAGGCTAAACTAGTCAGCTTTTGAGTTATAAGCATCATTGGTCTGCAATAAAAACAAATCCTTGATTTTACTGTACGAAAATGCAAAAGGCTGTGGAAAATGCAAGAATTCCTCTTGAAACAAATTAGTTTAAAACACTGCCTGGGAATAATAGGCGTTGTTTTAGTCACAAATGCGGATTAACAATGAGAAAGTTGCAGTACCTCCAGTCATGAAGACCCTGCATCAAATAGCTACACGCACACATTTTCAGTTTACTTAACCTCACAATCCACAATCCTGTTAATCATGTGGATATAGTTAAGGATTTCAGTTTTGCAAATATTGCAAATTTATCAAAGGAAAATGAGGCAATTGACTGCATCGACACCAGTATTGACTCCACCCCATTTCAGAAAATCAACTAGTGAAGGAACAGTTAGGGATCACTTCGAACTCGGAAATTACTCATTACGCTCACTTTAAAAAACAGGATACTATCAGTATCTTGCAAATTTTCGATTGTATTTCAACAATCTTTATCAGGCAGGGCAAGAAAATTTGAGTCTTCTGGTTACATCTTCGACATTTTCGTCTGCTTGCTTGAAAAGAACGTCCACGGGCTCCGATATTTACAAGGTAAGCACAACAAGTGGCATGGCCACCTATATATATATACACTGGAACCAACATTTACAATGTCAGGTACAAATGGTGTGGTTCTTGCAATAAACAAGGTCCAGGCACATTTATTACGAAATAAATTCATTCCGTCTTTGCTTCAGTATGCCATCCAATTCATTACCAACCATGACTTCCATGGTTTCCACGAGTTTTGGGTTAGATGGGCCCTGGATGTTTATTAGGGGGATGTTATTCTTTAAGTGGTGCTGGATCGCAATAGACTCTAGGCACCGTAAGTGTCGAAGATGTAACCAGAAGACTCAATTTTTCTTGACCCTGCCTGATGAAATTGTTGAAATACAATCGAAAATTTGCAAGATACTAACAGTATCCTGTTTTTGAAAGTGAGCTAATGAGTAATTTCCGAGTTCGAAGTGATTCACAGCGTTTTAAAATAATTCAAGTAAGCCTAACGGTTTATTTTGTAACAGTTAGGGACTTCTCACGGCTGGTTGGTTTGTATTCATCCGTAATTAAGGGTGCAACGATCACGTTTTTCCCGCCGAACCGATTTCGAACCAATCTGTCAAAAAATGAGCAGTACACCAAACCGATTGCTGATGCTGATCTACCTGAACCAAATGCCAATGCCAATCTCACTGAACTGATCACTGATGCCAATCTTACCGAACCTATGTTGATTTTGTTGAACAGAAGACCTTTGCCATACTGAACACCAATGCACGATGCCATATTTCAAACCATGCCTGATGTCGGGCTTTTTAGTTAGTTGGCAGTCATGTCGTTTTTTTCCCCTTTAGTTTATGTTTTTAAATACTACAGTACAGCAAACGCTACAAAATATTTTTAACAGAATTACTTTTTCTCTTAAAACTGTACTTAAAATACTTCGACTAGTCATTCCCGGCTTATTTCCGAGTTAAACCGGAAGTTAGCCAAGACTGACGATCTTAAGCCGTCGGGACCTTCCAAAACTACCACCACACATGTGCAAACAAAACGTACGTTACTAAAGACAGTTGGGCACTGCCAGAACACAGCACACTCGAAAAAACTATAGTAGAGCATTCCAAAGGCAAAACAAGAGTTACCATGTACCAGATCGATGTTCCTATATAAAAACTTATTTTCATCTTTCGTTCAAAATTGTGTCTGTTCAATGGAAGTGACGTCATCTTGAACGCAACGAGGGATTGTGGGAGTAGCCGACGGCAGCAGCATTCAAAGGAGATTGTTTTTTTTCGGAAATTTGAGCATGAGTGAGGCACAGTTTATCGACTGATGCTATCTACTGATTCTAGATGAATTTATATCAACAGACCCTGGATGGAGCCATCAGTCACGTCAGGGCCAGACTGGACCATGTGCCGATCTGCTAACGGCAGATGCACCTGTGAGAATAGGCGCTTTGGCGCCCTAGGATTTTTTTTTTATTATTATTGACATAGCTTTACTATTAGCTTTCCTTTATTTTCTTTACGATTTATTTTCTTGATATTAGTTGAGAAAGAGGGGAAATACAAAGGAAATGACGCAACTAAAACGTTTGTAACGCACATCACATCTCTCGAATCAACTAGCTACATTGACAAACCAGATTCGTCCAAGAACAAGCCGAAACTTATCGCTTCTTTGGTTAACTTAGCCGTTCTAAATTATTAGTAGTTTTCTTTAGCATAATGATGAACCTAAAAACCTATTATTTTCTGAAACTATTTTGCTTGGCAAATATGCTAACCATCGCGTACTTTGAAAAATGAAAGTTCGAAAGTCCAGATTCGTACAAGTAACGCTAAAATTCAAAAAAGGAAATACTCCATCGTATTTTTGCGCATTTTCGATAGGCTGTTGACAAAAAGATGCAAAATTTCAGTCCTCGATTATCTTCTTCAGGCTCCTTCAATAAGTGCTTCTTTCCGTTTACATCGTTGTTATGCCATTGCTATCTTCGTAAGCAGACGACGACGCAAGTCTGTACCGTAGGCTACTGTATTCACTGGGAAGACTTGCTCGTGTTTTCTTTGTCATTTTTGTGTTGGGATGCTAAACCCAGTTTTTGGCTAATGAGATGCTGGATTCCTGGATTGGATGGGCCTTGTAGGTTCATTAAGGGCTTGCCAGAATTAATCTCGTGCTGGATAAGCAAGTTATTCTAGGCTTCTAAGGTGTCGATCACTCCTAGAATTCAATGTAAAAAGTGTTGTTGTTTTACTCATTCTATCCTGTGGCCACTGTCCATGCAGTGAGATGCGATGCTATTAGTTGCGTCCTGACTTCGTTTGTCTGCCATATACTGGCCTACTCGTACGTGTACACGTCTATGTGTTTCACCAATATATGCAGCATCACACTCACTGCATGGCACGCGATGCACGCCCACAGCTGTGTTTGGTAGTCTCAAGCTCATCTTCCATTACCGGTACATGTACTTTCTTCACAAGAGTGGGCCAGCATATGGCAGACGTACGTAGTCAGTATGCAACTAATAGCATCGCATCTCACTGCATGGACACTGGCCACAGGATAGAATGGAGTAAAACAAAAACACTTAACATCGAATTCTTGGAGTGATCGAAACCTTAGAAGCCAAGAATCACTTGCTATCCAGCAAGAGATTAATTCTGGCAAGCCCTTAATGAACCTACAAGGCCCTTCAATCCAGGAATCCAGCATCTCATTAGCCACAAATTGGGCGAGCGTCTCACACAAAAATGGCACTAAGAAAACACGACCGAGTGTCCCCAGTGAACACAGTAGGCTACGGTACAAACATGCGTCGTCATCTGCTAACGACGATGCAAACAGAAAGAAGCACTTATGGAAGGAGCCTGAAGATTGAAATTTTGAAATTCCTGAGGACTGAAATTTTACATCTTTCGTCAACACCACCACTTAACATCGAATCCTATCGAAAAATCGCAAAAATACAATGGAGTATTTCCTATTTTGCTTGGGTTGTTCTCAAGTTAAGGAGCTGTGTATCATAAGAGTGCTAAATGTTTAACATTTTCGTTGATACCGAGGCCTTATTTTTGCAAGACATACACTTTATATTGGACCATACAATTGCACCAATTAGGGTTCGACTATTTGCAATGTAATTTGTAAAGAATTTATCCAATGAAGTGTATTGTCTTGCAAAATAATGTCACCATATCAGCGTCAATAGCCAACCACTTTAAAGCCTCAAAGTGTTGACACCAACTTTTGTTGAGTAGTATGGATCATATTACTGTACCATAAAACCCCATCTAGGATAGAAAATATACTAAGCACACTACGTTGCAGTGGATTCCTGTTTAGGGATGTCAGGACTTTTGTTATCAAGTTGCTTCCTAATTTGCTTAGCGTTTCACTCAAGTTTAACAGCCTGAACCGCCATTGTGTTTCTAAATAGTGCGTTCGATTGGAATCAACAGTGCTTGAAATAAATCCGGGATACGAAAATCTTCATGTATGCGACTTAAGCATCCGGGCTGCAAAAAATCTTCAAGCATGCGCTTATTTAGCATTTTTTTATTTTAATTAAATTTTTTAATTTTAGTGTAATTAAAAAAAAAATTTAATACATCCTGTAAGGAATTTGCAACAATTTCTTCACGGTACTGGATATAGGCTACCTCCAAGCAACAAAAAGCCAGATTTTTAAATCGAAACTGCTAACCCTAAACTTGGTGAGGTAGGGTGGGCAGGAGAAATTGAACTTTTTACACTAAAATCTTTGAAATCTTGGAAAATCGTCGAGAAAACCCAAGTGGTCTTACTGAAGGCCTGAAATCTTCAATTTCGAATTTATTTATTTTTCAATAAATACCAAAATGTAAATAATGCTGCTGCGAAAAATTTTAACGCACATCGTTGTAGTTCGGCATAAAGCCACGTGGATTATGTTACCTACACGTTTCATAATTGTTTAAAGTCCTCTCACATACAATAGGGGTACTTCACACAGCATAATAATCGATTTTATTGATGTCTGAAACTGTCTAACTTGCAACCACTCATATGTACGACGTAGGTTTGTTAGCGCTAATGTCGCTGTTTTCACTTATTTTTTTTTTCAAACTCTGTCTTAAATCTTCGTAAAAGATGCTTAGCCTTTGATCTTAATAATGTTCAGATTCCAAATATATTTACCTTTTTTAATTCGGTTGGGTAGTTTTAAAACTATGAAACAAAACGTGTCCGCTACCTCGGCTCAACGCTTTGGCGCCATGTTGGAATTTTACTTGTGCAGGTAAAAACGATCGGCTCTCTCGTGCAAACCGGAAGTGGCTCGAGCGTCGTTGGCGCCGAATTTGGCTGACCAAACTCTCCACCAACCAGTGAATTGGATACTCGGAAATTTTGGCTCTAAACAAATCCTAAGGTGCCTTACATGTCTAGCATTCCTCAGGGTCCGCGCAGAAGGCAAGTTGGAGCCGTTTCCGAAGTATAAAAACTCAAGCTTGGAAAACATCGTTAGCATAGCTCGACCTCGCAACCACCCATCGTCACGTCCTCCAGGAGAGTGATGCTCTTCTGCCGCTGCAAAATACGCCAAACGGGGCAAAGGTAGAAGACATGTAAATTAACTTAGTTATACTTGAATTTCGTTTAGGCCATTTATTTGAAAACTTAAATCTAACTTAAACTTAGTTATCGCGATCGGGGTAGGTTTTTGCAGGTGAAATATTTTTTGGGGATGATTTTATAAAAACTTTTCCCGTTTCAAGTTACAACTTTCAAAACGTGAATTTTTTTTCCAATGTAATACCAAAGACTAGCCTCTTAATCAGACAGCTAAAGGTTGCATGTGTATGTCGTTGTGTGTGCATCATGTGAGATGAATTTTTATTCAATATTACTTGCATTTTTGCGAAAATTTACTTCTAGTTTGAAGTTGGCAAAATTTCTTGATCGTTGTTGATACTTGAGTTTAAGCACGATTTGGTAACGATTTTAATTTTGTTGTTGCTGAAATCTAAAACCAAGATTTGTTTTAACAAAAATGAAACTGCAAACTAAACACTGTTTTGTAAATATTTTATTAACCAATGTTCAATAAATGTAAATAGAGGTTCAGTTTGTTTCCAACCATTATATACTTAGTTACTTAAACTTAGACAATTTTAGTTTAAAGTTAACTGACCGTAAATGCACGTTTTTTCCCATGGTGGCAGCAAAGAATTACCGCTTGCCAAGTTAGGTTAGTTTTATGAAAGCATTAGTCCGCAACGTCGCTCCCTCCTTGAATAGTGGCCTGCTATGCTTGTTGTCCTGAAAGCCAGCAAAATTGGAAAGACAGACCAGCAGCCTAACTTTGCAATACAGTATCCGCACCAGTATGATTAGTGATGTTTGCCAGCACACTGTTTTGTGTCAACGCCGCTACAATCCAGAAAACAAAATTTTTAAATGATCTCAGCTTCACTAAGGGCTTGGACCAATCCAAGAAGCAAAAAACCTATTTAAAAATGCAGGTTCCGGGCAGAAGTAAAAAAAAATGTTTTCAACTTTCTGGTTATTTAAAACTATATTTTTAACTTAAGTTTTTTTATTTTTTTTTTATTTTTTTTTAATGAAATTAAAAAAAAAAAAAGAACATTTTGCCAGCCCCCAGCCAGGCAGGCTAAAAATGGTTTCTTTGGGCCTAAAACATACTTAACCTGATAAATTAGCATTACATTCCTCGAAGGTTTCCCTGGAGGTTTCTTCCGGTGCGCAGGCACCTGCTTGTATATTCCCACTACGCATGTGCGTAGCAGTCCTCCCTTATAAAAGCGAGAGCGCGGACGCTTTCGGCATTCATTTTTCAATGTGTCAGGCGGTGACTCGAGAGGGGAGGCAGGACGGGAGTAGGTTAAGTATGTTTTAGGCACAATGAAACCATTTTTAGCCGGCCTGGCTGGGGGCCGGCAAAATGTTCTTTCTTTGTTGCCAAAACATCTTATATAATTTAGCATTATCAGTAGACCTCGTCAAAGTTTGGTGGCGGGCACCGTCCTGACGAGCGCCCCGGGATGCAAGCAGGCGTTCCCCCAAAAAATTTTTGTCTGGAAGAGAAAAATTTTGCACTTTATTCAGAACAGGTGAAAACAGGAACTTGGACCTCTTTCATAGGATTTGGTGGCTCTGAAAAGGGCCGTTGTTTGGGTCTTGCTTCCTTCTGGATGGCTTGCTTCTGTCTGGGTGGCTTGCTTCCTTCAAGGATGGCTTGCTTCTGTGTTCCGAGTGCTTAATGGGGGGTTGACTACAGTTCTGGCTGCGACGATTAGTCCCAGCCGGTGCAGGCCTGATTCTTCTCTTAACATGTCCCTGAGGTAGTGGGAGGTGAAGGTCGATTGATGGCGCCAAGACGCTGCTGCTAGGATTTCTTCTATTGGAATGGCATTGTGATGGGCCCATGATGTGGAGATAGCTCTCACTTCGTGAGCCGTCACTCTCATGCTCTCCTTTGGAGTTTTCTCGTAGGTTGCTTCAATCGTTTTCTTAATCCATCTTGATACCATGGCAGCTGATGTTTCGCCCGTTTGAGGATAAATTGGGAGAAAGAGCTGGTTTCTACCCCGGCGGATGTCTTCATGGCGAGTCCGGGCTAGGTAGAAGCGCAAGGCTCTTACTGGGCAAATAAGGCGTTCTGGTTCGTTACCAACTAGGGTAGAAAGAGCCGGGAAAGTGATTGGCTTCGGAGGTTCCGAGGGTTTTTGAGTTTTCGTTCTGAATGATGATCTAGGGTAGAATTACAGAGGAAAAGTTGGGGCCGAAGATGCAGTATGCTGGGTCTGCTGAGAGGGCTTGGATTTCTGAACACCGTAGGCTGGCTGCGAGAGTGACGAGAAAGACTGTTTTGCGAGTCATGAAGTGAAGGGATGTATCCTTAAGGGGTTCATATGGTTCATAAGGTCCCAATATGTTATTGACCTTCTGGTGGTAGGTCTTTCATTTTCGTAAGAACGTAGAAGTGCCGAAATACGGTAGTCATCGAGTAGGTTCGTGCTATTGGCGGCTTTGAAGACGGACGGTGTTTAGGGCAGATCGATATACCAGGATTGTGGAGCCTTTGAGTTTGTCGATGTTGAACAAGTCTCTGAAGAAGTTTAGAAGGGTGGGAAGAGGTGGGTTGATAGGATTAGTTTGTTTTGTGATACACCAACGAATCCATTTGGACCAGTGGCTGTCGTATATCCGGTTAGTGGAATCCCTGGTTGCCTTTGAGGCGATGCGTTCGGCCACTTCTCGATGAATTCCAGCCTTTTTGAGGAGTTTGACGATAGTAGCCACCCGTGTAGGCTGAGGTTTGGTATGTTCGGGTGTAGCTTTGTTCCTTTCTGTTGGGATAGAAAATCTGGTTGAGGGGGTAGACTCCTGGGAGTATTGACTAGTAGTTCCAGAAGAAGCGGGAACCACTCTGCCGATGGCCAGAGGAGGGCTATGAGTAAGAACAAGCTCTGGCTTTCTTGGATCTTTAGAAGAACTTGCGGAAGTAGCTTGAAGGGAAAAAGAGGTAGGCGAACAGGTTTTGCCATGGGAACGTCAGGGCGTCTACTGCTACTGCTGTTTCGTCCAGAATCGGGCTTATGTAGAGGGGAAGTCTGGCATTGTGCCTCGTGGCGAACAGGTCTATCATCGGAGTGCCCCAAATGGTGAAGAGAGATTGGCAAATGGATTTCTTGAGGCACCATTCGCCTGTCGGTGGTTTCTGGCGTGACAGAGTCGGCAATCACATCCCTGTTGCCTGGGATGTGGAGAGGAAGGAGTGTGATGTTGTGCGGTATGCAGAGGTTGAAAATTTCTGACGTTAAGCTGTGGAGAGATCTGGATTTCGTTCCTCCTTCTTTCCTTATGTAGGCTAGGGCAGTTGTGTTGTCGGACTGGACTTGTATTGTCTTGTTTCTTACTTTCAGAAGAAAATGGAGCAGGGCGAATAGAATTGCTCGAAGCTCGAGGGAGTTGATGCGTTCCCTGCAGGTTGGGGGCCAAAGACCCGAGGCCTCTTGAGTGTCAAGATGGGCACCCCAGCCGGTTCTCGAGGCATCCGTAAAGATGAGAAGATCGGGATGTGGCTCGTGAAGAGGTTGTGTCTTCGTGAGGTTGATGACGTTTGACCACCAAAGGAGGGAGTCCAGAGGAAAATCGTGAGTGAAGGGTATTTATTCATCCGGGCGATCCTGATTGATTACAGGGTTGTCTATGCGGTGGTGGTGAAACGGTCTTACCATCCATCGGCATTAGGGGACGAGGTTCGCCATTGCATCCATCTTCCCAATGAGGGAGTTTAGTTGCCGAGGGGAAAATCTTGTTTTCGACCGAAAGAGACGGGCGTGGAGAAGATCTTCTATCCGTTCAGGGGACGGGGCAATACTTGCTATGCGGAGGTCGAAAGAGGCTCCGAGAAAGGTGAAGACTTGTGCTGGTATTAGGCGAAATTTTTAGTAGTTTATTCCAAAGCCCAGTCGGTTTAACAGGGAAATGGTCTTGTATTTGTTTCGTTCCAGTATGAGACTGTCTGGATTGTTGAGGGCCCAGTCGTCCCGATAGGCGTTGGCCTGAATTCCGTTTTGGTGTAGGTGTGCCAAGATTGGTTTGACAACCATTGTGAAAATTCTGGGGGCTGCGTTCAGGCCGAAGGGAAAACAGCGAAATTCGTAAACCTTTTGGTTGTAGATGAACTGAAAAAAGGTGCGTGATGGCCGGGAGGAGTGGGACATGGAGGTAAGCATCTTCCGGGTCGATCGAGACTGTCCAGTCGTTTTGTTTGAATGAAAGACGAATTGATTCGAGAGTTTCCATCTTGAAATGGTTGTCGAGTATGTAACTTGAGAGGTTTCATGTTGAAAATTAGACGGGAGCCTCCTGACTTCTTTGGTCGGGTGAAGATGGAACTGTAGAAACCCGGGCCTGGCTTGCGGCATTCCCGTATAACGTCTTTCCGAAGGAGTTCTGAAACTTCGAACGAAAGTAGTGGGGTTACTGGTGGAGAGAAATCCCATGGCGGTGTCGGCAGGAGTGGGGGTTTTGAAAGAAATTCCGGACGAAAGCCCTGTTCGATGATGAAACGGACTTCTGTGTTCGATGTTAATTGTAGCCAGGCCGGGAGGTATCGGCGTAGTCTCGCGCCGACTGGAGGACCGGGTGAGTGAGAGGCGTTATTGTTGATTTTTTACGAAAACCGCTTCTGCCCCTTGGCGACGAGTGGCGGCTTCGTCGGTCTGGAGTGGCGGCTCGCTTCTGGTTGCGTTGGCCGGAGCGAGGCTGGTCTGCCCGAAAGGGCTGCGGTTTTCTCGGACGAAAGTCGTTGGAGCGAGGAGATGGAGCGGGAGTCGCAGCCCTGTTCCAATTGTCTGAGGGGAGGCGAGGAATGGGCTGTTTATTCTTCAAAGCCGGACGAAAGTTGGAAGAAATTTGTTTTAGTGGTTTCGGTTTCCTAGAAATGTCTAAGTGAGGGGCGAGAGTTGGGATTAGACCACGGAAGAGCGTATCCGACTCGCGGATGGGCTGGTTCCGGAGACGGTGCATCGTGGAGACGTTCAAATTGGCGGCGGATGAAAGAGCAATGTCCCGGAGGAGTAAGGTGTTGTTAAAAAGCGCTCTAGTGGCCCAATTGATGGAATGATACGTGGCAAAGCTTGCCTTGTGGAAGAGCTGCGTGATTAGGGATGAAAGATTGCGTAGTTCTTCGAGACTTGCGTCCGGGGATAATTTCTTGCACAAGGCGTTCACCGCCGTATTAAAAACGTCGGCTTGCGACGCGGCACAGAGACTTAGTCGTAGGCACTTGTTGTTTTCGTACAGGACGAAAGTTGGGATGTCAGCTTTCTTGGGGACTGATAAAGCGGTGCCTAAGTCCATCTTTACTTCGCTGCCTAAGAACTCACACTCGGGGTAGGTTGCTAAGTTATTCGGGTTAGTGGCGCCATCGCCTAGCGGGCGAAAGAAGCTGCTTTCACGTCCTGGTCGAGGTGGTGGTGGTTCTTTGTCGAGAACAAGGGGATCGCCTTTGCTGAGTAGGGAGCCTTCATTTCGGAGGAGGCATGTCAACAGCGTGGTGGATTGCCCAAGTAGGTTGTGAGGTTTTGAGTCTTTGTCCCTAAGGGCGAAGCCGAAGCCTGTTTTAAGTCCACGGTTAATCACAGGAGCGTCAGTTGACTGCGACGGTTCGAAAAGAAAAAAGTCGGGAATGGTCTCTTCGACCGTCGTTAAAAGTGAAGCCAGGGAGAAAGTCAGGTCGTCGGCGGCGTCATCCGGGAAGTGGATCCTTTTGCCGGACGAAATTGGGGTGGCCGGCAGCAGAGGGAGCAGCAGTAGGGGAAGCTTGCGGGCGAGAGGGAGACGTCGAGTCCCGTTTACGAGAGTCACGGCTGGAGGTAGATGTTATCCAGGCTCGTGTACGAGCGTGTCGGGCGGAGGACATGCAAGAGGGAGGCGGCATGGGATTATCTTGCATCACACGGACCGTCTCCTGGATTATGTTCCGTACTTCGCTACGGGAGACACTTCTACCTAATCAGGACGAGTTGGACGATAATTCCAATGGAGAATTACGGGCAGGCGAGCGAGAAGCAGCCGTTGCTTGAAGAAGGGATTTCTTGGCTTCACGGTACACGACTTTCGCCCGTTGAAAGTCCTCTTGTAGAGCCATAAGGTCTAACGGCTCAGTTGGCGGGGTGCGCTGGCCGGGCTGCAAGGGAGAGTCCGTGAACACATTGACACTTGAAAGTGGTGCTTCAGCAGGGATCGGGCCAACGGCGGCGAGGTCGAGGGCGGACATCCAGCGGTCGCCGAGGGTGAAAGCAGTAGCTTGCGGACGAAGAGCAAGAGAGGGAGCGGCGAAGTGGGAGTTTCGTCGGTAGAAGTGACCATCATCAGGTGAAATCCAAATTTCCGTGCGAAAGACAGGGGAACTGCGGCGCGAGGTGGCGTGGAGACACCTCTGGAGGAAAAATGAATGCCGAAAGCGTCCGCGCTCTCGCTTTTATAAGGGAGGACTGCCATGCACATGCGCAGTGGAATATGCAAGCAGACGCCTGCGCACCGGAAGAAACCTCCAGGGATACATCACATTCGAGGAATGCAATGCTAAATTATCAGGTTAAGATGTTTTGGCAACAAAGAAATTAAATTTGATACATTATCTAAAGAAAATAGTTACACGTTATTTTAACTTTTTTAAATTTTAATGTAATTTTTAATCAAATTTATTTTTTTATTTTAATTATATAAATTTGTATACCAAAATTGTCGTTTAAAAATGTATGTAAATTTATAAAAAAAATTGCCACAGCAAAACCCTGAACTCCCTGAACATAATTAATTTATTATTATTAAGTTTTTCCCATTCGCTGTGGCACTGGCGTGTGGTAATCAGAACCGGTATCGGAACCGGAATCGGCATTATGGTATCGGTACACCACTAAAAAAAGTCTTTGCCTCGTACGTGGAATAACCTGCGCTAAAACTATTTCCTCATTAGCAGCTGCAAATGCAATTTATATACAGCACAATTGCAATTTATATTAAATTGAGAGGTTACCACATCAAATAAAATCTGCATAAAATCACTCGCACAGCACTTACCCCGTAATATCCAGCACATAAGAACCGTAACTGTAAATTTGTCTCATGAGATGAACATACGATAAATAACCCACGGCTATGACGAGGACTACCCTGGTAGGGAAAACGAAAAAGAAATGTTAGGGTAAAATCAAGTATAACCCAAAACACACTTTTTTTAATACACACTAAAAAATTTCTTTGTGCAAACAATTTTATTAAATATAACCAAGAATTTATAGAGTTTGGGAGGAAAATTTGTAACTTAAAAAAAAAAGTCCTTATTGAAACACGTTCGATTCGTCCCTATTAGTTCAGTCAGTTTTCAGATGGTGCTACGTGTTCCATCTGGTAATTTTTCCTCATTTTTCAGTCCAAATCTAGAGTACACTAAATTACAACTAAGCTAAGCTAAAAACTGAGTAGAAATACCCACATGAAACATGTAGCACCCTCTATAAACTAATTATACAGGGTGTTTCATCTGAAGTGTTGCTGCTCAATATCATCCCTAGTATTGCAGATATGTCGAACATGGCCATGGAATACGTTGGAACATCCAGAGGGCCATTAGACGGTAACACCGAAAATGACCTTAACGACCGGTTTCAGGGTCAACGAAAAACTAACTCTGGAAGTACCAGAGATAGGGGCATGATGTAAGTTGCAAACTTGTAGAGGATGAAGACACGACTTCAACAAAGCAAAGAGAACAGAAATTGGTTCAAATGTTAAACAGATACAGTAAAAACAATATGCGTCTTGCAGCCCCATTGGAGGACTTGATTACAACCCACCCTGGGGTAGAAATACAGGCAGACACCAATAGAAAATGTCTACCTCAGGGATTAATGCAAACAGGCTTCTCTTGGCTCCACCAGGTCTGCCTGCTGATCTCTTGTTGTACTTACAGTGGTGCCGGTCTGTATTTCTACCTCAGGGTGGGTTGTGGTCCTCCAAGTCCTCCAATGGGGCTGCAAGGTCCATATTGTTTTTACTGTATCTCTTTAACATTTGAACCGGTTTCTGTTCTCTTTGCTTTGTTGAGGTCATGTCTTTGTCCTCTACAAGTTTGCAATTTTCATCATGTCCGTACCTCTGCTACTTCCGGAGTTAGTTTTTCGTTGACCTTGAAACCGGTCGTCAAGGTCATTTTCGGTTTAACCGTCTGATGGCCCAATAGCTGTTCCAACGTATTTCATGGCCATGTTCGAAGTATCTGCAATACTAGGGATGATACTGAGCCGCAACACTTGAGATGAAACACCCTGTATTTATAAAAGTAAAAACCAAGCAGTGGTACAAAATAAAAACAACGTTTCGAAATTTTCAATTTTCGTCATCAGATTTGCATAATAAAATTAAAGCATGGCAAATGCCACTAAGTCACCCTACGTTAAAAGCATAATTACAATAAAATACAGTAAATGAAAGAATTTACGAAATGCACGACCCAATCTGTGTCTTAGGGAAATCAACTTAGACCTTGCGACTTGATTTCCCGAGGACGCAGGTTGGGTCGTGCATTTCGGCCGCCATTTCTGCCTCTTCTGAGAGGGGAACTTGATGGTTTCTATCCTTTTAAATTGATGGTATCGTGTCCTTTCATTTATTTTATTGTAATTATGCTTTTAACATAGGATGATTTAGTGGCAATTGCCATGCTTTAATTTTATTGTGCAAACCTGATGACGAAAATTGAAAATTTCGAAAAGTTGGTCGTCTTTTTATTTTGTAGCACTGCTTGGTTTTTACTTTCATAATCTGTTACCGTGCTTTTTTACTCCATTGCTCTATAAACTAAGACTGAACAAATACGAATGTATCTAAGACGTTTCAGTATGGGTCTCAGTCACAAATTCTCCTCCCCAACCCTATAAATTCTTGATATCACTAATCCCTAAATGCTACAGAAAGACAACTCTTATGAGTACAGAGGTTCGTAGGGAGGGTATGTTAAGGTCTGGAGAATAATGGGGATTCTCCATTCTGGGCACAACCGACATAACCTGGGCCACTGGATACCAAAAGTTTGAGCAAGTCTGGAAATTGCGGTATGACATACGGTTGCATTGTTCTCTATGAGGGTTAGGACAGTTGATTACCGATCTATATTCCATGATAGCTATCGAATCCTTTCTTAACAAGTGTACTAGGAATTTCATCAAAAACTGAATGACATTCTAGCAGAGGTTCTTATTCGGAAACAGCACCAGTAGTACCACTTCCTCCGTTTGGCTTTGCAGACTTTCAGCAGACTTCCGATGGCATTGGAGTAGCCTGGAAACCGTGGGAGGAGAAATGCCGGAAGATCTCCCAGGTTCGACCCTCGTGTTGCGACAGGAGATCTTCACCAAGAGCAACTGGGATCAGTTTCCTTTGAAAGTTCCAGCGATCCTCAACCCATGGTACTGCAGTCCACAATGAGGCGATTAGGATGAAAGACCCTGGTGACCTGCGGATCTTGTTGCATACAGTATGCAGCAGGGAGTATGGGGGAAAAGAGATAGGCCCGCAGCCCCCGGCCTGGAGACCCTGAGTCTGTTCACTGCCCATAAGTTCTTAAGCTAGGTGTTTGCTCCAGTCGCGAACAGGTCATCACCATAGTCCCCCAGGTCAGGAAGATGGACTAGCAAACAGACAGACACACATGCCACTTTCATTGATATGACAACTCGTCTGCAAGGACATTGAGCATCCTGCGATGTGCCAAGTTGTAGAGATGGTGAATTTCAGACAAGTTTCCAAATGAAGAGACCGTCTCGTTTCTCCTGGTGTAGGCGACAGCAGATGTGTTGTCGGCCAAGACCGCGATGGTAGACCCCAACAGTGAGAGAACCCAGGCATGAATCACATTGAAAACCACACGAAGCTCTATTGAATTGATTTGTACGTCCTTCTCTGCATCAGACCAAATACCAGAGGTGGCTCTCATCCCCATGAGTGCGCCCCAAATGACCTTCGAGACATAGGTGAAGAGGTGATCTGGTAGGAGAAGTGAGGTGGACAGAACACCTACAAATACTGTGTCAAGTGTCAGACACCACCACATTAGCACATTTCTGGGTAGATTGTTTAGAATTTTTCAGTCGGTCCTGTTGCCCCTCCCGAACAACTTTACTTGTCTGGGTCACCCAGCCCCGAATGGGGCCACTGTGGCCACGGACTCTAGCTGTCCGATGAATTGACTTAGGTGACGGCTTGATGTCGCGTTCTCTTCCACAAGGTCGTAGACAGTGCAGAAGCTCATCAAATCGAATTCCGCCCACAGGAAAGTAAATTTTATCACTGGAGTGAGTCGGGATTCTCTTGGTTGATGCCCAATCCCACCATCAGTCTGAAGGAAACTTCCCCGCATCTAGGAGGCGGCAGTCCCATTTGGCATTCCTTAGGAGCTAGTCTTCCAAATATGGGTGCACGAGAATGGTCTTCTGGGGGAGGAAGCCAAGCACTGACTTCCAAGGTGACGACGTGTGGGACCATGTAACACCTTGCAGTCCCAGGGCAGCACCTTCAAGTGGAACAACTCCCCTAGCAAATGTAGCAAAATAAGTGGCACAACCAACGGGTGGAGGGGGACACGAAGATAAAGCATCTTCACGGTCTATGGAAAAGGTAAATTCTCCCTCACTGACGCTCGGGTTCCCATCTTGAAATATTTGGAGGTGATAAAACCGTTGATGTAAACGGGTGCCTCAGCTTTTCTTTGGTATCAACCGAGCACGACTGCAGAAATTTGGCGTCTGAGGAGATGATGGTTTACTGGACCGTTTTACTAGAAGTTTGCAAGGGTCGTTTCCCTTGTCCTGTTGCCAGACAGGAGGATCCACAATCACCGCCAGCCTGCTTTTAAACAGAGGGACAAAATGAAGGAGTGATGGGTGAGGACTGAGGGCACGCCATGCAAAGTAAGGCTGTACCGAACCGAACAAACCGAACTGAACATGGCCGAACAGAGGGTGTTCGGTTCGGTGTTCGGTCTTTCAAACGCAAAATACCAAACCGAACAAATTTTCACTTCTAATCGACGGATTTTGGTGTTTGAATACACCATTTTGAAGGTATTTTCGCCAGCTTTCTGTTGGTCCAAACCACAAGTTCCTAGCTCTAACGGTTCAGACGACGTTATAAGGGAAAATGTAAAAGTAGTGGAGGACTTTTTTATGTTTAAACAGAGTTTCAACATCTATGGACTTACAAGTCTATGTGAAAATACCTACATTTGTTACGAAACTTGTGCTTTGATGAATCTTTGTGAACTAATTTCTTTTACATTTTAGTTTAAGATTGGTTTGGTACATTTTTGTTCGGTTCGGATGTGTTCAGTGTTCGGCTTATTTAAGATTTGTTCGGTTCGGTTTGGCTGAAAAATTCTCGTTTGGTACAGCCTTAATGCAAAGATATGGTACCTTAGCCTGCGCTTCAACCAGGGTTCAGACAATTTTTTATTTTCAATTTCCCCGACATTTCCAGGTTTTCCAGGTGCATCCAACTGGCAATTTCCAGGTGTTTACAGGTGGTAGGAACAGGCAGTAGCTAATGTTTGTTCAAAAATAATCCAACATCACAGAAAATAGCTAGCCTACTTAGGGACTAGTCCAGATGGGACTAAACGGATTTTCATCACAGATATAGGTACTACTTTGAAGGGCAATTGCATCCATTTTGACATGCATGTTTAACTTTTGGATCACTTACACAATAACTAAACAAGAATTGCGCTAAGAATACGTTACGTACGTCCAATATAACAATTTAATTACTGCATCACCAAAACACGACACGGAGATCGCCATTGTTTTGCTGGAACGCTCAGAAATTAATGCCGACAGATGTAAAGTTTCGATTTCGACTCGCAGCCGATTGAGATAGCTTTATTGACTGTGAGGAGCTCAAGCGTCTGGCGGCCTTAGCTGGCCGGCAGTGTTGTGGCCAGCTAAGACCATCAGATGCTTGCGTTCCTCACAGTCAATACAGCTATCTCAATCGGCTGCGAGTCGAATCGAAGAGATCCGTCTGTCTGCATTAATTTCTACGCGTCCCAGCAAAACAATGGCGACCTCCGTATTGTGTTTTGGGGATGCAGTAATTAAATTGTTATATCAGACGTACGTAACGTATTCTTACCGCAATTCTTGCGTTTAGTTATTGTGTAAGTGATCCAAAAGTCAAACATGCATGTCAAATGGATGTAATTGTCCTTTAATATTTGGTTTATTGAAGTTATATCCAAAATACTTGAACATATTAAAGCAGGATTTTGTTTCTGATCTGCTAATTCAATGGAACTTACAGATTAGATACAAATGCATTTTTCCCTGTCCCTGTCTTTTCTTGGATTTTCAAAAAAAAATCTTAGTTTTCCCTGAGATTTTGGCTCTATTTTGGTTTTCCCCGAGATTTCCAGGCACTCCAGGTTTTGCCTGAACCCTGCCAACCTACCAGCAAAAATGTTCAGGCCAATCGAATGGGTCCGTTTACCCCTGCGGAACGCATTCACTTTGCGTCGCACATTATTTCCTTGTGTTGGGTTGGGTTGCTGCGCTTTCTTCGGTTCTGCCGAGTACCCCTACCACTAGTGTTCGAAATTGTCCCTCCATCGAAACTAAAACCAAATGGGAAGGAGGTTGGCACCAGAGGGAAGTTTATGACAGGAGTCTTTCAAGTAAGGGAGTACTGGACGTGGCCCTGTAGAGGTCTGAGGATGGACAGGAGACGAAGGGGCGACTTTGCCTTCTCTCCGATTTTGGGGACCAATACGAGAAGCTAGCCGGTAAACAGCTTCGCAGACTGGTGTATTGGGAGGAGATGAAGATTGCTAACAATGTCCGTCGGCATCGGTTCCATAGCAAAGATTTGACTTTACCTACAGCACAACCAGGATCCATTATTCTGAAGGGTAAAAAAAAATTGCGGGAAGAATTCTACAACCAACAAAAAAATGAACCATCTTCTACTTTGAATGTTCGAAATCAATCGATCACAATAGAAATGCTCAAATTCAAAAACAAAAATACTCTCAGTACGGTATTTTGCGAAT